>JACXGJ010017875.1:0-10748 GCA_016801105.1 Esox niger
CACACACACACACACACACACACACACACACACACACACACACACACACACACACACACACACACACACACACACACACACACACACACACTTGGCAAATTACATTGTGTTTGTAGAGCGTAAGTTCTCATGGAATTCTGATGTTTCTGTTGGTTCAGTTGCATGCACAACAAGGGGGAAGTCTGGCATAATTAATCAAACTGAATATGATGGCCTAGGGCTTGACGTTAACGCTTGTCCAGGACAAAACAATACAAATGGTTGGACAAACGCAATGTAGAGTGCGCTTGTCCAAATGGACAGATGAAATAAATCCTTATTGAGCACCAAGTACTGTGATTGCCTGGGCCAAATAAATTCAGCTACATGTTGGTAGCTCTTAAAGTTTTTTTGTCTCAAGACCTCTGTGTGTGGTCTGTCTGCCTGGGATTTTACCAATATGCATTCGGAAACATTGTATTCCGAGAGCTGGAGATTGCTAACATTGTTATTCCTTCATGAACAGCTTGTCTTCAATGTGTGTATTGCGATTTATTGCGCACACACACACACACACACACACACACACTACCAAAAGCGGTTTTCATAGTATCTCTGTCTTTAAAAAAATGTATTCAACAGCTTGAAATGGCAGCCAGACAGCTGTAGCCAGGCTACTGGAAAGAGGAGAGGTGAAATATAGACAGTTTGGAGCCCTGTGCAGAAGAATATTTCCTTAAATTGTACTTAATGCTGTGTTTCTCCATTTCTGACAGTTATGTTTACGCGCTTTCTTGCATTTCAATGTTAGAATTTATTCTGCAATTAGCAAAGACTGGTTGGATTCAAGCTAGCGAGTGACAAATACATTCTCCCACAGAAGCAAGTGACATTGTTACCATGACAACTTTCTTGCTCTTTACCAGGTAGTTAGTCTATGATAAAAATTTGGGTGAAATAACAACCTTGAGTTGTTCTGTGAACAGTATAAAGGTCATTGCCAAAGAATTGCATGTTAACCTGGCAATTGTCCTAGGAATGTGACATGGAACATCATGTTAGTTTGCAGCTCTGTGCAAGTGTAATCTGTATAAAGCAACTCTTTGAATAGTTTTCTTTTTCTTTTTGGGTTGAATCTTATAATTCTTTATGACAATACATAAAGGATTACATATATTTTCTTTTTACTTCTGAAGCAGCCGTCATATAAAATGTGTCCTTAATGTTACACTGTGCAGACAAAACACAGCTGTTTTCTTGAGTTCAAGACTCAGTATTGTTCAGATGGGTCACTCATTATCAACATATGAACTTGGGAACAAACTGAAGGGAGAAGACTCATCCGGGTGTTGGTATTCGCACATTCTCTGAGGATCTTGTGAATCTCTTCTTTATAGTTGGAGCTCCGCTCCTGGTCTCCCCAGTATTCCCTGTGTTTGAAGCCCTTTCTGCTCCACTGCCAATGGATGTGCATACGTTAGACAGTGTGGGCTGAGGTGTTCTCCTGGGGACGGAGGTTCAGCCTGCTCCTCTCTTTGCTGTGGTCGTTTGCCAAGGTAGGCCACACATGGCTGCTCACACCAGGCAGAGCCGAGGGCTATGGCTCCAACATGGCCAGCCGTTCTCTGCCAGACTGTCGTTTGCTTGTTCTAGCTGTAGGCTACATTTTGAGTTGAGACAAATTGCGTTAAAACAATGGTACAAATCTATTATTCCAAACATGTTAACACCTGTTTTTAATGAGGATGATATCGCACGCTTGCACACACTTGGGATGCAATAAACACAGATGGGTGAGTGACTTTAATCCTTTGTTTTACCGGCCAATGTCAGCCAGAGGTTAACCTGGTTATGGTCTGATTGTCTCACCGTTTCAATATGGTGCTGTGGTTGTCTTTATTTATTCCACTCCACAAGCCCTGGAGATTGAGCTGAAGTACAGAACCATATTTAGCCTTTATTTAAGAAGATTGGGCGGGCCACCCGGAGGAGAGCTGTCTGATGGCCTAGCCCTTACACACTGATGGCCAGCCAGATCAATACAACACAATTGAGTTCTCCAATCTGAGGGTCTTTGAGAAGCAGCCGTGGCACTTATGGGGTGATCGCTTCTGATGAAGTCTTTATGAGCCTCTATTGACAGATTCATTTGAGCGTCCTCCCTCCCCGTCCCCTGCTTTTCTCCCAACTGTAAAGTAATGAATACTAAGCCCTTCCTTTAAAAGTTTCTAAGAGCTGCTGGAGTGATTGATGGGAACACAACTGGGGTCGACCACTCTTTTTGGAGTTTACGTAACCCCCTTCTTAGCTTTTTTTAGTTATTTCTGTCTTCATCTGATGGGGGAAATTACTTTTCAAGGAGTGTTCAGGTGACCCTGTGGTTCTTTGGCAACATTGTTGAGTAAGAGACTAGTGTATTGTGGGTACATTTATCCCAAACGGACCAACCCATCAAAGGAGAGTTGAGGGTTTTTGTGGAAAATACAAAGAAAACATCAGGTCAAGAAAAATGAAATCCAAGCGGGGATATTTGCTTTTTGAAGCAACTGTAAGAGCAACCCGGTATCCGCTGGAGTGTGGAAATGTCCAAATGATTACATATTTGATATCCAAACAAGCCGCAGGGGTATTGGATATCACAAGCTAATATGCGGCAGTCACATGTGCACTCTTGAAAATTGGTAGAGGCTTGTCCCAGCCTTTGAAGTCCCAAGTTGTTTTTTCAAGTTTCGAGTAGCCGCTCTAGAGGAAGCCACGAATCCATGGGGTATTCCTACGGCAAGAAGTATTTCGACACAAATGGTGTTCGTGACTCGCCTAATTTGCCCGTTGTTGTTTTACCTGGTTTGTATTTTATAGCCCCTCTTGACCAGCTCCTCCCCTCGCTCTCGCTCAAAGGAAGCTGCTACGAAGCCTCTGTGGATTGGCCCGAGGTGTTATTCCCGATGCAAGAAATGCAAAGCAAACTGCCTTTCTCTGCTAATTCATTAGTAGGAAGATGTGGTCCATCTTCCTTGGCAGCTGTCTTTATTTGGCTCGGTGGTGTAGCCCAGCTTGATTCTTTCCTTTGGCTGGCACACTCTGCCTCTTCAGAGTCCTTTGGAACAAGCTTGACCATTCGATTTCACTTCCTGTCAGTTGTGCACATGTTTTGCGAATGTCTTGGAATATGTAAACATACAAGCACTCCTGACATCGTTGTGGGATGTCTTCCTGTAGCTGACCCCCCCCCTTCCCCACTCAGCCCCCTGACCTCCCCCACCCCAAGACCAGTCACTCTCCAGTCATTTTCATTAATGCTAAATCCCACATCCTACACTGCTGCCTTAAAAAATTGCTTTTGGAAATTGAGTTGTAATAAGATACTGTGCGCTGCCAAGGTGAATAAGAGGCGGCTCTTGAATGTCTTTTTTGGTCTGTCTCTATCTCACTCTCTCTGACGCATACATTTTGGTTCTGTGTTATTCCCATCTCTTTCTGTGCTCTAGCCATGTGAGAAGGTTGCAACCTTGTGAGCAGCTAATTCCCCATTGATCTGCCCTGGGGCGCTGTAGCTGTTTACACAGACCTTTATAGAGAGTGAAGCGTATTACATTCAGAGACTGTCCGCACACGGCTGTTGACCACTCAGGTCTGAATGTGTGTGGACAACAGCAGTTAACAGGCTCAAATCACACTTCACACACTTGCTTGGGATTTTAAGATCCCACTGCCTTGATAAGGGGAGATCTACAAGCATTTCAAATGTTGTGAAATACTATTAAGTTTCCAGAAAAAAAAACGATAATATGTATGTAACAAATGATCGTTTTGTTACATATCTATATCGATCAGGATTTCTTAAAAAAAGTGTTTTGGAAGTGTTTTCTCCAGTTGTTCTGGGCACATGAGTAGAGGACGAGTTGACAACATTGTCTGGGTTTGAGTTACTGGAAACGTTTTCACCGACCTTTACCATTCTGTCTCCACAGAGCTGTCCGATGTGGAGCCCAACATATTCTTGCGGCCCTTCCTGGAGGTGGTGCGTTCTGAAGATACCACCGGACCGATCACCGGTCTGGCCCTCACCTCTGTCAACAAGTTCCTGTCCTACGGCCTTATAGGTGAGCTGCACAGCTGTCCTCATTCACACTGGCAAACACTGTCGTCCAGCCCGAACTCATTTATCCCCCTGTTAGTAGGCAGAGACTTTACACTGGGGGGGTTGATGTCAGGTGTCTGCTGGGATTTTGTTGCATTGAGAGGTTTGTGCATGGGACAGTTTCCCTTGGAAGAGATTGTGTTGGGTTTTCCATTTGAACAAGCCTCATGTTCAGTTCAGTCAAAGGTCCAGGTGGTAGTGGAGTGGTTCTGGCGCCAGGCATCGGCCCAAAGACCGTTTGTCATTGTGGATGCGTGAATGGATCAGTTTTACCACACATGTGTAACAGCCTGTCCTTGCTAGATTCATCGTAGAAATATGGCATATTGCGTCCAGCCAGTTGTTGTCAAAAGTGTGAAATAAGCATGTATCACCAGATGGTAATGTAAATAGCAGGGATTGAATAAATACTGTTACATCTCCCACCGTCAAAACAGCTGCAACGCCTCGCTAAACTAAATACGCTCCAATGTGACATTGAATAACGCCATTTATCTCATCTGTCGCAAACATGTTGTTTTTATCAGGCTGTATTTTTATCATTCAGCTGTTATTGTCCACTTATTCAGTTCATCAAACATATGTGGTAGGCTATGTGCAATTTGATTTCACCTACTTGAACTCCTGCTGGTAACGTGTCACAAGATCTACTGATTTATTTATTTTTTCGATACTGATTCCGGTAGCGGATAGAATACCTGGCAAACTGCACGCGCGCGCCGACACCAATCACTCACTGACTCCCGTTGCCCGGACTGTCACTCCAGACCCAACTCCTGCTTCCTAATCCTATAACCCCCCCCCCCTCCACACACACCCTCCCACAACCCCACTCCACAGCTCATCACAGGGGTTCAACGGGACGGGTAACCATGGCAACGTGACCCGTCGGCCCTCTAGACAATGGCTCTCCAGTGCAGGATGAGGGGGACGATGTGACACGCTCAGATATCGGCCTCCATTTGAATTCAACCCGTGTTCCTGAAACGCGCTCAGGTCTTTCCCAGCTTGTTAACACACTGAAGTCATTGACATGATTTCCCCCTGCGCTCCTGTCTCTGTCTGATCAGGCTGGAGCCGCTAGCGGGATTACACAGTCGTTACACATTGAGGAACTCATAATGGTCTGATGCTACTGGTCTTTCAACCTCTTATTACTTCACAGCACATTTAGTGTCGCTACTTGGCGAAGTATGTCTACACCGCGGAGTGGCTGTTGCGATTCGTATCCAGAAATGCAATCTAAGAAAGAAGCATTATGATTTGAAAACTATTAAATGCACCTTAAATACTGTACATTCTTAGCCTTCCTGGCAATGTTGTTACATTCTGAGATTTATTTACAAGTGTCATCTAGTTTTATGTTATAATTATTCACTCCGGAATAGGTTGCCTAGAATTTCTGATTAGAAAGGATGACTGGTCATTGTTGGTTCTGAGGTCGTATTAATTAGCCAGTAAATAGCACTCAATGATTCACTTCCATTGAAGTCCTGATACTTTTTTTAAGTACTATGTTAGTTGTTTTGTGTTACCTAGAATGCATTCAAGTAACACACAACAACAGCAAGTCAATTAGAACTGACTGCAGATTTGGAGAAAATCCTTTTACCTTATGAAAAGGTCTGTCTCATGTTCATGGGGACATGTGAGATTGAGTGAACGACCTTTCTGAGTCCGAGGGCTCTCACACTAATGAGCTTCCTCCAGCAGTTTGTTTCCCTCCAGTGGAAAGGTATCCCAGCATCCCTCCGTAGTTCAGATGTTTATGAGAATCGCCTGTCTACGCACATTAGCTAAAGATAGAACATATTAGTGCTGCAGATACTTAGGCATTCTCAAACCATCACAACTTTGGGAAGGCTCATAGCTCTTCCAAAGCACCTGTCAAATAAAATGTGTCAAATCAATTTTTGATCAGTTGTCCATTTGTCACTGTTGTAGAAGTGGATAGTTTAAGTTTAGGTAAGAGATTTAAATTGTCTTGGATGTATATCTCTTGTATTGAGAGGTATGGAGATGGCTGTGGCTGTCAAACACTGCCATCTGCTGGCTGCAGTGCCAAACGTCTTAATATCTACCGCTCTGTCACTTTTTTAAAAAAAAAATGATTGGAGAGAATTTGTTAATATCTTCCATTAGATGCGTGGTAAACCTCATGCAACGTAAAATCTGTTAATTTTATGAACGACAGCTTACACTGAATTGGGTTCTATTCAGTTTGGGATCGGTTTCTCCTCGTTATTTACTGGATGCAGACTACTGTTCTGTTCTGGAAACAAAAGAAAAGAGATGTTTTCAAGGATCATGGCTGAAAATCCAATTGCCATGTTATTAACATGGGTAAAGAGGTCTATGTTAGCGTCCTAAATACAGCTCTGTTAGTGTCTGTCTGGGTGCTTTGTTGTAGAGGTGGTTTCATCTTTTCATGACTCCTGAGCTCTGTTGTCTCCCGTGCCTGTGATGTGGCCCAGGGGCTCAGGGCAGGTTTACACCCGGGACTTAATATCCCCTCCAGGGCGCACCATGGAGCCATGTTCCTCTTACCCCGGGTGTCACCCCAACATGTTCCCGCTCCCATCCTCCCTTTGTCCCTGACCCACTCTGTCGCCCCGGGGGTCCAAAGAAGAAGAAAAGGGAAATCCTGCATACACACTCACTGCCTTGCACATTTCATTTAATTTAGTGAGGGCTAATTCCCTTCAATGTGTGGCCTGAGGTCTGCTGGCACTGTGAGAGTGCTTGTCTAAGCCCCACTACTGACAGACATCACATTCAGCTCCTCTCCTCCCACTGCTCTGCTGACTGCAGCCCTGGACACACCAGCCGCATATTGCTCATAGGGTGGCTCATCGTCTTACATCGTTACCCGCTTGAGGGGGAGAGTATCACACTGGTTTCATACATATTGGAATTGGGGGTTTTTTTCTGCATAAAAAATGTCAAATTAGGGCTTCAGTGGTACGCCTAACCCGTGTTATGTATTATTGTTCGAGGGTCTTCGGTTCAGCACGGTTTTTGTACAGCGGGATAATGTGCTGTCCACAGTTACTGATGAGAATTCTTTTGGGGTCAAAAGGTGCCACACTTACCTAGGAAGCACGAGACATATCATGTCTGATGAGAGAAATCCAACTTTAAATGAAAACAATTACTGTGATTAGTCGTTAAGAAAGAGTGTGTTGCACTTTAGTTAGCCAATTGCAGCTATGCAAACGCTTATTTGTCTTGGAATGCCTTTAGCTCTATAGACACACCAGTATCTCTTGTCATTTCTTTAGAGTGATCAGACGACTGCTATAGAATGCCTATGAAACGCCTGAATTCAGTTGGGAGGCATGCGCTTCACCCCATGGTTAAGTGCATTGGATTGGCTTGATGGGCACGTCTTTTGTACCATACTGTCAAGCTGTTCTCACAACAGCTCAATAGGGTTGAGATCCGGTGACTGTTCTGGCCACTCTATTATAGACCGAATACCAGCTGACTGCTTCTTCCCTAAATAGTTCTTTCATAGTTTGGAGCTGTGCTTTGGGTCATTGTACTGTTGTAGGAGGAAATGGGCTCCGGTCAGGCACTGTCCATAGGGTATGGCATGGTGTTGCAAAATGGAGTGAAAGCCTTCCTTCTTAATCCCTTTCACCCTGTACAAATCTCCCACTCTGCAAACGGTTTGTAGCCACAGTTCTGTCAATTCACCTATATATGTAGAACAATGAGTTTGAGTTATTCAGAATGGAAACAGGTAAGCAGACTTGAATGTGTCTCCGGAGTGCGTTTGTGCGTGCGTGTTTGTGTCCCTCTTTTCTCCCTCTGCAGGTCTTTTGATTGTGGGTGAGTTTGAGTGCTTGGTGTTATTTTAACAGCGGTGCTCCCCTCCTCAGGCCAGCCTCTGTAGCCTATGCCAAGTGGGATCACTATACATCTCTTGTGACATTTGGCTGGATAGGCCATGGCTCCGGTTTCTGTGGAAGGAGGGGAACTGTCTCAGGGCAACTTCCACTGTTGTTGTGGCCTTGGCCTCTTGAGGGCTGTTGGCCTTACTCGGTTTCACTACGCTAATCGTGCTCCGCCGCTCCTCGGCATCTGCCCGACTCTAGACGCCAAGCGTTCAGTCGTTCGCGCGTGCGGCATTGACACTCCCGAATTCACATAAACACGCATTCACTAAGCATCTTGCTGGAAAGTATCACTGCATCATTACACTAATGACTGTGATTCTAGATGGTCAGTGGGAACGACGGCGCCTGGACCCCTCCTATTGTTGATCTGTCAATGGATGGTGTGCTGGGTGGCGTCAGAGCTCCACCTTTCGCTTATTATCCGAGCCACTCCTTCTAGGAGCTTATTAGGCCTGGTTAATGAAATGCCGCTTTAAGAGCGATGGGAAAGAACAACATGCTGGCTCCAGGCTGCTATCTGGCCCCGGTTGGGTTTCAAAACACAGGCTCTCGTTGCCTAGACAGCCAATTGGCTAGCAATACCTACAAAAGGCCTGATCTGGTGATTACATCTCCGGGCTTTGAAGGACCTTCTGGATTGTGTGTGTGTGTGTGTGTGTGTGTGTGTGTGTGTGTGTGTGTGTGCATCAGACACAAACGCATCATCTGTTTGTGAATTAAACACACATTAATGTAATGATGTGATCTCCCGTCTCACTGCACATAATAAGTAGGTATGATGCATTTCTTATGATAGTCTGGGTATTCTTAATGTCATTAACATGTTATTTTGCGAAGATAAGGCAAGATAGCAAGTTAGTTCAGATGTTTTTCAACCTTTTGAATGTTAGTGATGTCGATACAAGCCTCTAACTGAGAACTGCCTGCAGTTATAATAATTTTGTGATTGGACACATTTTCCATCTGTTCATATGCTGTTTGGGCAGGATTGGCTCAAGTCTTTTAGTCTCCAAGTACGTTGTAAGTTAGGACCTCCCCACCACCTCCAAATGAGTCTTCTGAGCCCTGACTATAACAGGTGTACAAGGGGAAAAAAAGTTGCGTGCGTGGAAACAATGTTTCCTACAGGTATGTTTAGTTCCTGGTTGAAGGCAAGCTGAAGACTGACTTAAACATCAAACGTTTATCAAGTTGTTGGCTTGTTGCCGGGCATGTGGTGAAACACAGGGAATATCAGTGTGCATTCCTCTGAATATTTCCGCCCGGATTTGCCTGCTCTCATTTGGCCTCCATGCAAGGGGTACAGCTCACACATACTTTTCTTCCTCAATGCTGTTTTGAAGGACTGTCCAGAGTGTTTTGCCTTCAAGTGGTGTTTTTATTTGAATTCAGGTTAATAAACTGTGTTTAAAATACCTGCTTACCAAGGAGAGGATTACACCGGTCATTTTGTCCTTTCTTTGCAGATGCTAACCATGAGGCGGCGGCGGAAGCCATCGAAAACATGGCGGACGCTGTCACACACGCCAGGTTTGTCGGGACAGACCCTGCCAGCGACGAAGTAGTGCTCATGAAAATCCTCCAGGTAATCTGAGCACTAGAATATTCCCGCTAAAGACGCACCATGCAACTACCTCTTAAACTTGTTTATTCCCCTCTCAAATGTCTCCTTCCTGTTAACGGTAGTGTGTCACAGTGAGACATGGGCGCAGACTATAGGGCTCTATGGGGATTTCAGTTGAAACTCTACAGTAGTCTTACATGCATGAATCCCTTGGATGGAATCCATTTGAGGATGAACTTCTTAACGCCCATATCGAACTGAGATGCTGATGCTGAATGTTACAAGCACACTCTCCCCTTCTGTACACTGTGTCTGCTGTGACAGAATGATACACACACACTCTCCCCTTCTGTACACTGTGTCTGCTGTGACAGGTCCTGAGGACGCTGCTGCTCACGCCAGTTGGAGCTCATCTGACTAACGAGTCTGTGTGTGAGATCATGCAGTCGTGTTTTCGTATCTGCTTTGAAATGCGTCTCAGCGGTGAGTTCCCTCTCTTCCAAAGTCTTCTGCTGATGGATACCTAAAAAAAAATATGCGCCTAGTTCACATACTTTGTTAGAAAGCCACTCTAAGCTGTATTTTATGAAGCTTTTCCAGGATGGGGGGAAAAACTCTGGAACTCCTAGACTCAAAAGTGATTCCCACGTTTAGCTTTCGCGGCCTTAGGGTGTTCATCACGCCAGCGTAATGTTTTGCTGATCTCTAGCGCTCAACTCCAACTCTCAGTCACTCCACGCATTCAGCCCTTCACGAAGCCCCCTCCCCCTCCCCAGCCTCCCTCCCTTAGTCCCTGAGATTTGCTTTAATAAAATACCCTGGTAATCCAGGCCAAACATAGAGAGACTGGAGGTCCCAGTCTGGCCTCTCTCCTCTTGTCCTCCAGGCTCTGATGGCACCTGCCCTGTTTGTTTTGCCTTCTCCACAGAGCTCCTGAGGAAATCAGCCGAACATACACTGGTGGACATGGTGCAGCTGCTGTTCTCCAGGTGAGGGGAGGTGGTGTGGCTGGCTTGCTGGGTCTGTTGGTCTGTGTGTGTGGGTGGATAAATTGGTGTGTGTGTGTGTGTGTGTGTGTGTGTGTGTGTGTGTGTGTGTGTGTGTGTGTGTGTGTGTGTGTGTGTGTGTGTGTGTGTGTGTGTGTGTGTGTGTGTGTGTGTGT
>JACXGJ010017876.1:0-10746 GCA_016801105.1 Esox niger
TTCTCCATGCTTCATCGAAATATATAGCTGTGTGTCATCAGCATAGCAGTGAAAATTGACATTGTGATTTCGGATAACATCTCCAAGAGGCAGCATATATAGCGAAAATAATAAAGGGCCCAGGACCGAGCCTTGAGGAACACCGAAACACACTTTTGTTTTGTCCGAGGATATACCATCCACACATACGAACTGATATTTTTCAGATAAATAAGATTTAAACCAGGCTAGAACATTTCCACGTAGCCCAATATGGGTTTCCAGTCTCTCTAAGAGATGGGACTGATCAATAGTGTCAAAAGCAGCGCTAAGATCAAGAAGCAACAGGACGGATGCAGAACCTTTGTCTGAGGCCATTAGGAGGTCATTTGTTACCTTCACAAGTGCAGTCTCAGTACTATGATGGGGTCTGAAACCGGACTGGAGCATTTCATAAGTGTTATTGGTCTTCAGGAAGGCGTTCAGTTGTTGGGAGACACATTTTTCTAAGATTTTTGAGAGGAATGTGAGGTTTGATATTGGCCTATAGTTGTTTAAAGTGTCAGGATCCAAATTGGATTTTTTAAAAAGAGGCTTAATTTCAGCTATCTTTAGTGAATTTGGTACACATCCAGTGGAAAGGGAATAGTTTATTATGTTCAACATTGGCTGACCTAGCACCGGAAATAGCTCCTTGAGTAATTTAGTTGGAATTGGGTCTAGCTGACAATTTGTTGGTTTGGAACTCATAACAAATTTAGTCAATGTGTCGAGCGATACGGGATCAAAAAGTTGTAATGTCCCCATGGACACTTGATTAGGAAGGTTCAGGACATTCTCAGGACAACTGAGATTTTGGGGACTGTAATTATTTGAGGAGTCAGTTATTTGTTTTCTTATGGTGATGATCTTTTCATCAAAAAAGTTCATGTATTCATTACAGCTAAAGTGAAGACCCACTTCACTTATTGAGCGTTGCTTTTTAGTTGACTTTGCAACTGTATCAAAGAGAAATTTTGGATTGTTTTTGTTCACCTCAATCAGGTTGGAAAAATAAGCTGATCGAGCAGATGTGAGTGCTTTTCAGTATTTAAGTGTGCTGTCTATCCAGGCTAGTCTGAATACTTCCAACTTGGTGGAGCGCCACTTTTCGCTCCAATTGTTTCTTTTTTTTCACAAAAAAGAAACTTGAAGAGGCCTGTGGCTTGGAGGGCCTCATGTACCCCTGTCCCAGAGCTTCCTCGACGTACGCGCCCATCACCGCCGTCTCGGTGGACAGTGGATACACGCAATCCTTGCAGTTTATCACGCAATCCCTCGGTCTATGAGGTGGCAATACAGTGGCCTTAGCCTTGGGAAAAAATGCGGCCAAGTTCAGGTATTTTGGGGGAACACTATCTTGACTTTCCACCATGGTCGAGCCCATGGAAACACCCAAACACCTACCTTGGCACTTCCGCGACCACCCTGAAAGACCCTGACTAGACCAGGAAATTACGGGGTCATGGAGAGATAACCAGGGGAAACCCAACATGACTGGGAACGTGGGAGAGTCGATGATGTGGACGGAGGGGGTTTCACTGTGTTGGCCCCTGGTAACCATAAGGAGAGGGACAGTAAACTCGGTAGACAACCCCATCCCTTGTGGCCGGTTGTCCAAAGCTCTCACGGGTAGGGGGTTGGCAAGGACCTGAAGGGGAATGTGCGAGCGCAAAGCGAAGGACCTGTCAATGAAATTCCCAGTAGCGCCCGAATCTACCAGCGCCTTACCCTGGGAAAGCGATGGAAAACCAGGTAACTCAACAGGAACGGTGCATAGAGATAGAGAGTTGAGGCAAGGGGTGAATGGCCATGAGTTACCTGCGGTGACGTGGAAGTGCTGTGCCTGTCGCCTCTTGACTCAGAGGAGGAGGTGTAGAGCAGGACAGCGGAACGGCCGCAACGCTCTTTCGAGGCACCCCACACCTGTCCTCCTCGAACTCTGCCCGGGAGTGCAGCCACCCCCATGTCCATGGGGACGGCGGTGTCCAGTTGGTTGGGTGGAATGGGCGGGCCTCTGCCTGGACGTCCTCGGGCAGACAGCTGGTTGTTGAGACGGATAGAAATGTCCACCAGCTGGTCAAAAGAGTGGGTCACGTCTCGACATGCCAACTCCCTCCAGACGTCCTCGCGTAGTGGTCGATAAGTGCCCGCTCGTTCTACCCAGACACCGCTTCCAGGGTTCAGAACTCCAGTGCGAACTCCAGCGCCAACCTCGTCCCCTGCCGTAGATGAAACAGCCGTTCACCCGCCTCTCTCCCCTCGTGTGGATGGTCAAACACAGCCCAGAAGCAGCGGATGAACTCGGCGTAGCTGCTCTGGGTTCCAAACAGCGGTGGCCCACACCAGGGCCTTCCCAGACAGGCAGGAGACGTGTGAGGAGATCTTCTGGGCATCTGTCGGCGCAGGATGGATCGCCTGGAGTGCGATGTCAACCTAGAGCGGCGCCTAGGCTGGCCAGCATCGGCGAGTGTTCCTTAACGAGATCCCCAACACCGGCCTCGCTTTCGGCTCCACCGTGCTCCATGTTATTTAAGGTGTTTAGGAAATTAAGAAGCAGAGAACCGTAGAGTCGAAGTAGTTTAGTCTTTTAATGTTTTGGTGTAGTTCAACATATGCTCACACTGGTGAGACAATAACACACGAAAATCAGGGGAGCAGAGGGAACATATATACTGGGGGAAATGTTTGTGAATGAGGATCTGGTGCGCTATACAAGAAAACAGGTGAAATGTATAGATGAGATGGACAGCGGTGTCAGAAGGCTGATGAAGTCAAATGCCAGAGCCCGTCCGCTGCAGGGGGAGGAGAGGCAGCAGAGGGCGCAGTCGTCACAGATATTGTTTGACCTTCCCCATGTTTAGATGAATAATGGTTACTTCTATTAGACAATGTCTTTGATTTGTTTAGAAACAGTATTTGATAATGACAAGTGCCCTTTTAGCCAATTAGTGCTTGTATCTTATCTGACAGGCGTCATTCACTCAGGCTGGCAGTTTAATTTTATTTAGTTTGAGTGATCTGCATCGTGGAAAGTGACAGTCATATGGAAGCTGACGGGTGTTCAGACCTCGACGGGGACATAATGCCGAACTTCCATTCAACTGCAGGCATAGATGGAGCCCTTTTTTGTAATTCTGGCAAATGCCACTCTGTGCAGGCCCCTGAAATTACCTAAAATATGGGTTGTGATGGATTTGAAATAGTCTGATGGAAATGATATCTATGTAAAAAAAAACTATGTAATTACATGGCGCATATTTAAACAACAACCATAGATAATCATTCAATTAATCAAGAAGAAAATGTATGATTTTAAAATATTGGAACTTTTTCAACATTACTATGTTTTGTCATTACAAGACAACACTTAGATGGTAGTTATTCTAGCAATCCTGAATCAATGTCTTACTACTTCTCTCTCCTGTTCCCACTGTCTGCCACTTGTTGTTGAATCCAGGG
Organism: Esox niger; assembly: GCA_016801105.1. Lineage (NCBI taxonomy): Eukaryota > Metazoa > Chordata > Actinopteri > Esociformes > Esocidae > Esox > Esox niger. The sequence continues at coordinate 3,481 of JACXGJ010017876.1, forward strand.
CCTGTATGAATCAAGTCTCAGCGGAGGAGGGCTGACTTGGTCAAGACGCTGTGGATATAGAACAGAAATCAGGACGGCTGCATGTTTGCGAGGGTGACTAAGGCTTATAAAGAAAGTTCCAAACAAGACCAAGGCATGTGCATTTGGGTCACTGAACTGGGCTTAGGGATAAGTTCAAGCGCATACTCTAGTCTATAATATATAATATCTTGCCCCTTTCACACCCAGTGGTTGCTATGTGCTAACCAACTGAACATCCGTTTTACAGAATTTTAAGTTAGTATATCCTAAACGTGAATGTTCGTCTGTAGCTTATGCAGTTCATGTATAAATGCCCATGTTTTCTTCTCCCGAGAAGTTCAACATCCTCCCCAAGAGATGTCTTCACACAAATTGATGTAACCAGGAGGTAATGTAGTACTGCACTGAGCACTGCTCCTGTGAGTGGTGACCAGTAGGAGTCAAAGTCCTGTTCTGAGTACTGGTCTTCTGTGAGATGTGACCAGTAGGGGCTGCAGTATTGTTCTGAGCACTGCTCCTGAGAGTGATTTTATCAGAAGGGGGCACAGGACTGTTCTGATTACAGACTGGTCCAAACATGGACTGCTTCTGAAGTAGATGTGGCTGTAGCTGGATGCTTTTGGAGAGAGTCAATGTCCTGTTGTAAGAAGGAATTGGCTCCAGTTTCCATTGTGCTTTGATGTGAGTAGTACACATTATTGTACAATATATTCAGATTTGGGGGAATTTCTTGCATGGAATAGTCTTCATTTCTCAGAACAAGTATAGACTGACAACTTTCAGAATAAAGCAATTTGTTTCTGGACATTTTGAGCCTGTGTTCACAGACACAATTGGTGATTCTCCGGATACTCAAATAGTCTAAAGAAGGCCAATTTTATTGCTTCCTCGAATCAACACAACAGTTTACAGCTGTGCTAACGGAAGTGATGGTTGCTGATAATTGGTCTCTGTACACCTACATAGATATTCCATTAAAATCTGTCTTTTCCAGCTAATTAAGTCATTTCCAACATGAATAATGTCTACACTGTATTTATGGTGAATTATTTCAATATAAAAAAATGTAAGTGACCCCAAACTGTTTAATGGTAGTTTAAATCAGGTTTATGAACCCACCACATACACTACACAGCCAATTGCTAATATGTTGACAGCCCTTACACAACATAACATTGAAATTGGCTTTTGTAATGTTTAAATAGAAATTCTATTTTAGTGATTTTTTTTCATGCTTATTTATTAAAGCTCACATTTTCCACTTGTTTTGGCAATATTTAAAATTATTTTCCGGGCCAATAAAGCCCTTTAAATTGAAATTGAAGTAAACAGTAGTGCCATCTAGCGGCTGGAACTGCAACTTGTTAGATATGTCATTTTCTGCTAAAAGAGTTTATGTGTTTATAGTATTGCTGCAGCACTCTGTAGAATTACAGGAATAAACATTTTCAATTCACCTTTTTATTCCTCCAATTCTACAGGGTGAAATCTCGAGGAGAATTTCTGGTGATTAAAATAACCAATGTCAAAGTTGATGCAGAAATAAAAGCTCAACGGAAGCAGTCAAAAACAGTCAATTGTCTGTTCTGATAAGTGGTATTATATAAAATTATATAATCTCCATCAATTCCAATAATTGTATATTATTGTTACTGTATATTTAGCCTCTTTTCAGAATTCTGTCTAGTCCCGACTTCCTTAATCCTAGTAACCCACAACAAAAATTATGAATAATTTAATCAGTCCATTGAGTTTGGAGAGAGATGTATACAAAGATTTACTCCATTGCAAGTTACAGGCAAGTCTATGGACCAAATAACTGGAGGTTCTACTCCAGAGGGACTTACAGAAGAAAATAGGGTTATTTGAATTGCTCAAAGCCAGGCACATCAACACATTTGTCACCCTGTCAGCTCAGAAAGTAAACCCAGTGACTTATCGGCTTATTTCGCCAAATTGTCTAAACCAACTCCTTGACACTCACTAGTGAGGTGACGCAACCAGGTGTGGAACTAGGCAGATTTATACCTAACAGCGCTACAGATAACTTTGTTGAATAGGCTACAGCAATAAAAGAAATGACTAAGAAATATTTACTGTTACAGGAAACACTTAATTTAAGTTTAAGTTGATTCTGAATTACGATATTTGACTAGGGATTCATGTTGTAGGCGGACTGAATTTCCTACGAATAACCTGTATCATGAATACAAAGTAATCACATTTAGACAGTTCACAAAATAAAAGAAACACCAACATACACTTGTGATGCGTTTGGCCACCACTAGCCGAGAGAACAGCTCAATGCGCCTTAATGCGAGTCTCTGGAACTCTACTGAATGGATGGAACACCATTCTAAAAGATATTCCCTCACTTGGCGTTTGGTGGTGGAGAGCACTTTCTCTCCCATAGGTGTTCAGTTGGATTGAGATCTGGTGATTGAAAAAGGCCATAGCAAATGATTCACATAATTTTGGTTTGAAACTAATCAAATCATTGATTCACTAAATGGATTGATACTTTTCAAACCATTGATTCAGTGAGTAGTTTGATACTAATCAAGCCATTCAGTGACTTCTAGTGCACTACAGATAGTGGCAATACATTAATGAACCCTCTTACAAAGTCCCTTTGATCCCTTCCTATTGCCATTTGTATCCAAAATCAAGTTCAACTGGGCCTGCTCTGCATTTTCATACATTCCACAGAGCATGATCGGATTTAATTGCTTAGTTGTATCATACACCTGTATCTACAGAAGCATCTGCATTTGTTATGGTCTTTTATTCATTTTTTTATTTTTTTATTTTCTTTATTAAGATTTTTCCTAAATGATTTTTCTTTATAGGTCACAAAAGATATCTACACACAGGCAGGGGGTGTGTGTTCCTTTTTTGGCCTATAAAAAAGCTTGATATTGCATTCATAATAGTTTGAGAGTGATAGGCTTGTACACATGTTATTGGATAGGCCTTTGCTGTGGGCAACCTACAAGATCCCTTATGGTAGGCTAAACATCCCTATTTTATGTTTTCCACAGGCCTAAATCTGTCTGTTTTTCTCACACAGATATTGCATAAATTATCACATAATTATCCACACGCATACACACACATACACACATCCCACCCAATGAAGATGGCCCCATCAGTAAACCCCGCCGCCCATAACCCTTTGTCTTTAGGTAATATGTCTTGTGAAGGGAAGATGGCATTTGAGGAGAGGGGCGCAAGGCAGGTGAAGGAGTTCGAACTCGAAGCCTCCCAGATAAATGATGTTTTTGTACTGGCCTAGTCTACCACATAGTAATAAAGTAACATGTCTAGAAACAATTCTAGCCCAGTTCCTATAGATATGTATGAATAAATATTGGATTGTTATGCAAGTTGTGGAAGGTTCCTCCTCGACAGGCAAAGTTATCACCATATTGCTAATTATATATTTTCTTTTGAGCTCTTTAAGAACTAGTGTTTGTTAGGTTCTGGGCGTCTAATTTGAATAGATATCAGAATATTTGCCATCTGATGTGAACACACTGGCTTGGTATTAAGCAATGTGAATAAATAATTTGTCATAGGATGAATCTGAAGGAACATGAAGATGTAGCTAAACTGCTTATCCGTCTTGTCTCTCACCCTCACCCTCACACACGCACACGTACACAACTGCATGACACAGTGTTATCTAAGTGTTATGTCAGTGTGCATTAGTACTTGTAATGATGGACATCTGTATACAATAGTTATTGTGTTTTTGTGTGTGGATGTTCAGACTGAGTGAAGCTGGTTAGGAGTCGACAGATCTAACTGCTAGCAGGCCTCACAGGGTGAACATGGACAGGCAGGCAGGCTGAATGAACACAGAGCTCTGGTGGTAGGTAGGGAACAAGAGAAAGGGGAGGGAGATGAGAGGGGGGAGAGGGGAGGGAGAGAGTGCAGCTGAGAGTATAGGGAGGAAAAGAGGAGAGGATGATGAGAATAGGAAGGCAGGAGAAAAGTGGGAAGGGATGAGTGGATCACTGGAGAGGAGGAAAAGAGTGATTGATAACAGAAAGAAACAAAGTCATAGCCAATACGCATGTTCCATCAGTGTTTGAAAATGGAACAAGGGGTAGTGAATAGGGGTCTGAGAAAAGGAGATAGAAGAGGGAAAGAGGAGAGCTTAGAGAAAGAGGGGGAATAGAGAGACAGCAGATACAGTGGGTGAGTTTTGGAGCAAGGGAGGAGGGGGCAGGACACAGAGATGAGACAAGAGAGGGAAGGAGGGGGAGGGGAGAAAAGAACACATGCATAGTGGGTGAGTGGCGGAAATGGAGAGAGAGGGGAATGAGAGAGGAAACAGCGGGAAGGAGAGAGTAGATTTCAATGGAGAGAAGACGTGTGAGCATAGGAAAAAGATAGGGAGGATGTACAGAGGAAGGGAAAATATGAAGAAATGAAGAAGATATTGAAAGAAGTCGGTAGGTAGGTAGGTAGTGTTGAACATAGATAAGTAAGCCAGTTGAAAATAGAGAAAATTGGTAAGAGTTGAAAACAACAGGGCAAATAGAAATTAGATAATGGAGGGAGGAGAAATGGTAAACAGATAGAGACTGGACATGGAGGCCATAGCAGAAGAGAGAGGGAGGGAGAAAGACGAAACAGGGAGGCTGTGCCACAAGTGCTGCCGTATGACAGAGCAGGGCCTGTATGTTTGCTAGACATTCAAACAGAATAGCAATGGCTGAAGATTTATGTGTGTGTTTGTATATTTTTGTCCAGATTCACGCTCACAAATACATATACTGTAAATGTGTCTGTGGAAATAGCGGATATCAAATCCAACCTTTACACACACACACACACACACACACACACACTCGTGCACGCACGAACATAACCCCCCTTCCCAATCCATGCGCTCAAGTCTGCCCGACCACAGCAGACTAGCACAACCAAAGAATCGCTCCGCGCAAGTAGTTCCTAATGTTGTGTTTGCGTGATGGCAGGTGTATTTTTAAATAAAATGTTAACTTCTGACATCAACAAATACTATACACAATGTAGAACTGCTGCACTGAAACAACTAGAACTGCAACTGTTGGCCCAATATCACCAAAGAATGTCTCTCCAGACATCAGCGTTTGATAAGAAAAATATTGATAGACTTGAGACCAAATAACAAATTCTAAGCAGCCGCGAGCACGTGTTGTTGCCCGACAACCAACATTTGTAAAATCTGTCCCCTAACATAGGGGTCTATTTTTCGTGTGCTATCCATAAGTTAGTTGGGAGAGGCGAGGAACAAGCTGACGGTTGCGGATGCCCACCTCTACCCTGTGAGGTGTTGTGAGGCTCTCGCGGCTCCGCTTCTCTAAATGCGGGCGAGTTTATTGTACACACGAAGATCCAATTGGCATCTTTGAATGAAAATTAAGCCGTTCTGAAGGTGAAGTTTATTTGTAAAGCGTTTTTTTGTCCCTGGAGAAAGCCGTGTCTAAGTTTTGAATGAGAGAAAAACGCCAGAGGACCACTAAATAACCAGGTAAGCTACTGAACTGCTATCCCGACTAGTAAAACGAAGCCAAATGTCCACAACGCCAACTAGTAGTGTTAACGGCTAACAACTGGAATAGTAATAGGCTATATACCCCCCCGCAAGTAGCAAGCGACGTTGCCTGACGAAAACAAAAGGATTGTACGTAGAAAGATTACCACTGGATGGGAAAGACAAGAAGGAGATGAGGGAGGTGGTAGAATAATTTATTATTTATTGAATGTTTAAAACGCCGGTAAAATGGGAACCCACGTTGTTTTTTTCACTTTTAATTTGGGATTTAGTAAGAGTAAAGCAAGAAAGGATACCCACTTGTCAAGAAATATTTCTTCTTTTGGAGAAAACATGACAGAGAAACGTTTTATGACATTTGCTAAAGGAAGTGATAATTGATTAATTAGGACTGTAATGTAGTTAAGTATAGATGTAACACGGACGTCCAAGAGTAGAACTCTAGTCTAGCTAGTCCAAAAGCTAACGAGACTGGTGGTAGCTATTTCGGCCATAAATGGCTGATATGAAAGTGTTATGGTCTGTAGGCCCAGCACTCAAACTGTTCTGGGTCTTATAGAAATTACTTTTTGAAAAGATAGCATTATGAGCAAGGCTACTTCCTGATATTAAGCATCAACTGTCTAAAAGTTACTAAACGATTAGCTAAGGCTATATGCACCTACCGTACTAACTGCCCTCTCCTGAAATGTGTTGACTGGCCTATGCAATCAATAAACTCGCACCAAAAGTGAAAGGGGCGATCAACAGATAATGTGTGTGAATAAATATAAAAGTTATATCTCGCATTGCCTTGGAACTGACGTTCATTAACCAGGCTAGTCTTGCCCAAAGTCTGAGTTTACTGTTAGGCGCACAGATTCGCACGATTTGCGTGGCTTGGGCCAACAGTAGCCTACTAGACAAAGGCGGTCACTATTGTGAACGGGGGCGGAATATTATGGTAGGCAGCCGCAATGATTTAAATAGTCGTCTTAAACCGCTATTACACGAACCGGTTCACGTTAAACCTCCACAAAAATCTATGATTGTAACTTTGATAGTTTTTTGTGTGTGAAGTGGGGGCATATTACAGTTCAAGTTATGAAAGTGAACTTTTGCATTCATTATATGAAAACAGTCCCTTGTCAGTCCAATATTTGATAAAATCCACCAGGAAAGGAACGATATTAATCATCCAGCTGTTATGGAGGTTTATTATTATGCACCGTTTTATAATTTAGTCATTTACGAAAATGTATATTTAAATGGAAAAGCACCAGGGATGTCTCGTCCCGAGGTGAATATAAGCTTTTGTGTCACCGCTTGAGCAGCGACCTCCCTTTCCTATGACAAGATTACTTTGATCTAGATTTCTGTGTGTTCGCTTGATAATTTGTTACTTCGTGTTGGTTAGCTTGAAACTGTGTGTGTAGTTTTTTTCTGTTGAAGTCTCATGTGTTTAATAACCAGATAGTGACATAGTTATGGGGCTGATAGTAAAGACGATAATGTAGTACCAGTAGAAAACTGATTGTTGATTTCTGCTGTATTGATGTGTGTGCTTACTGCTGGGATGAGGTGTATTCCTGACTGTTTTAGGCCTAGATTAGATTTGGCAGAGGGTTATAGGCATTATATTATATTGAATTGAATTCCAGCCTGCATGTCCATCTCTGTGTGTGTGTGTGTGTGTGTGTGTGTGTGTGTGTGTGTGT
>JACXGJ010017877.1:0-10744 GCA_016801105.1 Esox niger
AAACCAAAATAAACCACACCCATATGAACAAACAGTAAACTTAAATAGGTTCCCCAATTGGAGGCAATACACAACACCTGCCTCCAATTGGGGAGACCCAAGTGCATAGAGGTGGCTAGAGCCACCTCTATTGGCCACGTCCTGACTATGGCCCCAGCCAGCACAAAGATGGCTAGGGGCATAGCCAGGACGTGACATGATGTGACAAAGATTAATACATTTACAGACATTTAGGGCTATTACCAAGCCAACAAGGTGAAAAATATGTTTAACTCTAAATATAAATAATAGCTGGATTTGTTAAAGGGGATTTTCAGTATGTTGTAAAGTTTGTCATGTGTTTAGTTTTTCTTGTCAAATCTGGATCTGACCTTTTAATTGTGCTTTATAATTGTCCCATGTTTTTAATTTATTTTCTGTAATTACTCAACTGGCCTCTAACTTGTTTTTTGTCCTTGAAAAAAATGAAGCTTACACTACATTCAAGATAAGTTTTCATTATCTTGAATTTGAGGCCAAATTTTGTGAAATTGTAACAAGGAACCTTATGTTCAATTCGGCTTGTACTACACATAGGATCTGGAAATGTCTCATGTTTCTGTGACATGCATCCATTTCTTTACAGATTCTTCAAGGGTTGAATAATTAAATTTCTATTATGGGATTTGATTCCTATGAACATGAATAATGAAGGATAAGGCAATAGTTAACACATTTGTACATGTTTGGTTTGGAGGGTTCAACATAAGCAGGTTGAAATTAAGACAAAAACCAGGAAGAACTGAGAATACAGGTTGCATGTAAGGAGTAGAAGTTGCCAGCCCAGGGCTTGTGTATCTTGTGCAGTCCTACTGATAGAAAGACAAGAGAGACAGAAGACATCTATTTCGACTTAGAGAGAATTGTGACTGAAAGCAGGAAGTTACCATGGCACTAAGCCACTTCCTTCCCAGGATGCTCCTCCTCTTTGGAAACACAATTTTCACCAAAGCACCATCACAATTCCAGTTGATAAACTCTCTCTTAACATCAAATCCATAGATCCAATATAAGTGGTAATGCTTTTTGAGTTATATTGATTCTAGTATCTATTACTAATAAATATGCTTGCATTTCTCTTAAAACAATGACCTTTCTTTAACTAGCCCTAATAGACATTTGCCAGTTTGTGTTCTGTTACCAATAGTGGATGATGGAATCACTATTTTACAGAGTATTAAGAGTAGTCATCATACAACTACATCGCCACTTTGTTGTAACATATGCTGCTACCTCTGACCTCCAGAACAGTGTTAAATCTATGACCCTTGAACTTTACTCTCAGAGTACTCTGAGAGGTTTCTTTATGACCCGTTAACAGATTTCAGATGTTCCCTCTGCTACTGCCCCGCAGCCTAACACACGCACAAGCACACGCACACGCACACGCACACGCACACGCACACGCACGCACACACACACGCACACACACACACACAAACACACACACGCACACATTTGTATTGCATTGGTAGAACATACTGACTTCCCTAATTGGTCTATTATGCGGGTCGGGGGCGGGAGCGGTTGATCTCTATGGCTAACGCGTATGTCAATCGAATGCGACTACAACCGCTCCCCCTCAGCTTTTTTCCTTCCTCTGCTGTGAACATTCTACGTGAGACTGACAACAGAGTAGTCAGAACGAGCTATTACCGTGGTTTTGGATGTGCGCCGAAACCGTTCACACAAGTATGACAGGATGTAGCATGAGAAAAGCGGTTGATAATTTGCAATGTGACAGAAAGCCTGAGGTGTAGCTTAGATATGACTGCGACCAGAGCAAGGACATACACAGACGCCGAGAGTAGCTGCATTACCCACTGCAGGTTATGATGACAGCACCGCGGCCGGCGCTTCAAACCTGAAGTACCGCTCTAATCAAGATTGCATGCGCTTTGTTTAATGCAACACTGGATTTTTACACACTAACTCAACTCAGTTTTACAGAAGCTACATTTAGACATCAGAAAGAAGCACTGAAAGAAAGAGGACAGAATGGCGAGTCAAAACGACTGCTGTGTGAAGGTCTCTTTAAGGTAAGTCCCATTGAAAGATTTCTGCCGACCTTTGCAGAACGCATTGTGTCTGTCTGTCAGTTGCCGGGCAATTAATTATTTCCCACACATGCACGTCCTAGAAGACATCTTTGGTTTTACTTAGCTCGCCATACGCAGACTATAGGCTTTGCTAGTTGTTTTATTATCAGTTTTTGAGAATGTGCCTTGCTATAGCATATGGGGGTGGTTCTTAGTCAACTGTACACAGAGCGATAAGCAAAGCATGTGTGAGAATTTGTTCCTATACGCGCGGAGGTTCTGTATCTTTGTCCTGTTATTCTGCTGATGGGCTTTTGTCTGAAGGTGATGGATGTTTATCACGAGCGTTGTATTATTCTGAAAGCACGGTTGTCAGGTGCGGGCAAGGTATATTTGGGGCGTTTCTGGCACAATGATGTCCCATTCTCCCCACGTGAGCGCTCCATGCCGTGCGTTGTTGTATTGCATTGGGATATTGTTACATCATTAGAACGTTTTGCATTTACCTCAATAGCTCAATGTTAATATACATCATCAGATGTTGCTGAAGTGTGGCTGCGCTGCTGAGCCAATCGTCACGATGATGTGAAGATGCCGTTCCTTTAAGCTATGACATGTGCTGTACATTCATTCACTGGTCGAGAACACACCCTGAATACATGGGACTCCGGTGTGAGATATTGATTATTATTGGATATGAGTGCTGATAAAATGTAGGTGTCAGCTGAACAATAAATATCGCCGTAGGCTAACAAATACACACATGCACGTTTACTTTGCTAATGGGGACGCCAAAGTAGATTGCGTTTAAAAACAACTTTGACCAATACTAACCATTAACCTTAACCGAACCTTAAAACTAACCAAAATCTCAAACTAACCCTAAACCTTTACCTTAATAACCTAACATTTATGCCTAAATGTAAACCAGCCCTAATGTCTCACCATAACCTGAAACCCAACTGGTAATGCCTAACCCTAAATCCAGCCGTAATTTTCACACTAGCACTAATTGTAACATTTGGCCTAAACCTAACACTTAATGGCAAACAATTGCTTTTTTATGTCTTTGGTCAACCTTTTCTGATTCAGCCATAGTTTAGGGACATTTATGTCCCTCCTATATAACCAAGTCAGAAACACACACCCACACCGTTGTCAGACATTCAATGAGTAGTTCAGTGGATGTACTAACAATGTGAAAAGGCATGACTTCATTAATGTTTTTGTAGCATATCAGCCATCATGCTACAGTGCAGTCTCCTTGTAAGTGTGTGTGTCTGTCTGTGTGCGTGCGTGCGGTAACCTAGTCCTGACAGCCAGCCGGTTCTGCCCCCTGGCAAGACATTGGTGTGTCGGTCCATTGTCTAACAGTTTCCTGCTTCACTGGGGGGAATCAAGTCAATGAAAAATGGGGCAGTCGCTCTTTTTGAAGTCAACCGTGATATTGAAGGCCTCATTTCCTCCAGGCTGTGGCCGTGTGTGATTGGTAGGGCAATAGTGGAAACCTCATAGCCAACTCATGTACAACTCTAATACAGCCCAATGCCCAATAGTGCAATTTATTTGGCCTGGTCAAACAGGCAAAGAATAGAGTGCAGTTTGGAGCATGTCAGTCAGCCTGTCAGTTTCTTTGTGCTTTGTCACAATGTAAAAAAGAGGAAGGGTTTTAACCTACATTTTGTTGATGCGTTTCAAAAAGAGTGAAAAGAGGAAAAAGCACTGTCAGTTGTTCAAGCTGGCCGTGCTGTTGTAGGGCGGGGTCTGTCCTGATTAATTGCTCTGAGCGCCGAGGGAATAGCATGTGAAGATGAGTGAAGGTTTACAGGTATCAGTTTGTAGGTCAGACACGTCTTTGACATTAATGACTCCACATAGTAGGAGCGTGTGACAACCTCTCAACAAAGCTGCAGGAGGAGAGGCTGTACCTCCGAGGTCAGCTGTCTCTGTTGGGCGCAGTGGCATTATGCAACACATTATTTTGTAACTGTGCAAGTACAGATTATGGAATGAGTTTTACTTACCCTGTACCAGGTACTGTAAATACAATCAGTGGAACAATGCTTACTAATGTAACAAACATGGAATAATCACCTAAAGTTATGTTAATAACACTGGCTTGTGTATGTTCATATAGAGTTATGCAGATTCATATTAATTTGGATTTCTAGAGCGTTATGTAGATGTATAAAATGCATCTTGATTTATAAAGAATGATGCCAATTTAAAGAAAGTCAAAAAGATTTAAAGAGTTAGCCTTATAGAGTTGTAACCATGTTATATGTGGTTATGTGTGGTTGTAACCAGCTTAAAATGTTTTTGAATTGTTATACTTTATTGGTGGATGAGAGACAGTGGGAATATTAGAGGAGAGTCTGTAGAAATGTGAGTATAAAAAAAATACGCAGGAGATGGAGTACTGTGTCCACTCGTAGAGCGCAGCGGGTTTTATTATATAGCAATATCAAGGAGAGGGCTGAATTCTTGGTTGGGGGCAGGCAGGTTGTCATACAGAGAAAACACATAATGATCAGCCAGAGGCATAGGCAGGATTAAAGCAGTAAACGGAATCCAGAGGCTTATACTACGAAGCAGGATTTGGGGTTTGCGAGCTAACTTCAGGTTAAACCCTGGGTTGTCAGTGTAACAACGGTGGTTCACTTGTTAACCAGTATTCATCGTCATGGCAACTTATGCTGCACACCTAACCTGCTTCAGAGCAGGTTATATTCAAGATAACAGATAACACGTAGAAAATCCTCAATTGAAAATGGCGTCACCACTCTTAGAACATCCGGTAGAGCTCAGTGTGCGTTTAGGTAGTGTTAGGGTCTCTTAGGAAAGCAAGAATATTCAGAAATTGACAAAACCTGTTGGCTTTCTCTGATGAGTGTCTTTATGAAAAAATACATGCTCAGCAGAGGGAATTACATATCTTCGTCAGCTTCTTGAGCCGTATGTTGCCAGTGTGACACATTGAATTTGTGTGCTTACAGTTCCATACACTGTATGTATAGCATTATGTTTTTTTTGCTGCAAGTCGTTTTTTCTAAGCTGTGGGTGATGGTCCACTGTGCCATTCGCAAGGTGATTCTTTCTCTAACAAATCTACTTGCCACATTTGTTGTGTTCCCAGGCCACTTACCCACACAGTCTATTAAAAAGGGATTTGATAAAATAGTGAGTAGACAACTTAAATGTACTACTTCATCTGTAAATATAGACCTTATGTCGTTTACTTTTGTATAGTAAATGCAGCATACTCCTTTCATAGGGTTCCCCAGAGTGATTAACGCCATAGATTACACCCATAGTCCAATAGCAGCATCGCTGGGTGAGAGTGAAGCCAATTTTGTTAACTTGCTGGTCGATACACTTTCAACAGACCTGATTATTCATAGTAATTTTGTCAAGAAACAAACAATACCTCCTGATGAGCTCGAGGGAGTGACTGGATTAAATCGCTGTGCCAGAGAAGGAGAGAGAGAACATCTAATCATAATTCAGGTGATCGCGATCTGATGAGAGAGGTGCGTTCAGGGGATTGGGAGAGTGAGTTGCATTCAGGGGATTGGGAGAGTGAGTTGCATTCAGGGGATTGGGAGGTGAGGTGCGTTTAGGGGATTGGGAGGTGAGGTGCGTTCAGGGGATTGGGAGGTGAGGTGCGTTCAGGGGATTGGGAGGTGAGGTGCGTTCAGGGGATTGGGAGGTGAGGTGCGTTCAGGGGATTGGGAGAGTGAGTTGCGTTCAGGGGATTGGGAGAGTGAGTTGCGTTCAGGGGATTGGGAGGTGATGTGCGTTCAGGGGATTGGGACAGTGATGTGCGTTCAGGGGATTGGGACAGTGAGTTGCGTTCAGGGGATTGGGAGGTGAGTTGCGTTCAGGGGATTGGGAGGTGAGGTGCTTTCAGGGGATTGGGAGGTGAGGTGCGTTTAGGGGATTGGGAGGTGAGGTGCGTTCAGGGGATTGAGAGGTGAGGTGCGTTCAGGGGATTGGGAGGTGAGGTGCATTCAGGGGATTGGGAGGTGAGGTGCATTCAGGGGATTGGGAGAGTGAGTTGCTTTCAGGGGATTTGGAGAGTGAGTTGCCTTCAGGGCATTGGGAGAGTGAGGTGCGTTCACAAACTTGGTGGTAAGATTGAGGATGTGAGGCAGACCTTACAGTGGGCCAGATTCCAACCCCAGACACAGCAGCTTAGGCCACTGGAACACCCTACGTCATGCCAACCGGTATCTTACCTGTGATGACACAATAATTATCTTCTACTTCTTCATTGGCTTCTTCTTGTTTGTGTATGTTTACTCTGTTCCTAATGGGTGGCATCGAAGCAGCAATAATAGCAACAGGAACAAGTGACGAGAAGTTTTGTGATAAATAAAAACAAACATATGGTTCAACACAACTTCCTCTGGAGCTAGGGATCCAATTGGAACACCATGCTATTCTCTATATGTTGCTCTACATTTGACATGACCTCTATGGGCCCTGGTTCAACGTATTGCACTGCAAAATGAGCAAGGGGGCCTTCAGTCATCATCCTAAGATTGTTGGTTTTCTTAACAACTGGAGAGCTAATTCCTGGGACACCGCAGACTGATAAGGTAAATGGTTAGCGAGCAATTGCTCCCACATTTTGTCGGAATTTACTCCTGTAATAAAGGAACCGAGACTGGGAGGGTGAAAGGAAAACCTCAGGGTTGACCAGATACTTTGCACGCATGAGTGTGAGCTGATGAAGGCGTTGGTAGCCAAACGAAGTCAAATCACTCTTCACTCAGTCCCAGAGGTTAGACCCTATAACCCGACTCCTCAGTGTGTTGCCGATGGAGAAGCCATTCATTTCCTGCCTGGAAAGCGTTATATAAACAACATTAGGGCAATGTTCAGATTACAGATAGCCTAAATGTACATTTCCTGAGACATTCTGGCCCAGAATCTTACATTCAAACAGCAAGGAATGTTTGTGTTTTTTCTTATGAATGAATTTGTTTAATGTGTGTTTGAGAGAGACAGTATATGTGGATTTTCCTGCATTTTCTGTGTCTAAGCTCATGGGTGAACCCGCGCTTTTGGCGGTGTGAGCCGGGCTTTCACCCTCAAACTTGGGCTGCCTGAAAATATATATCCCTGGGTCCCCTCACTTATAGACCACATTCATATGATTAAGATTAGCCCTGAAAAGCCAAGGGCCTGTGAATCATGTTGGTCTTTTCCCGCTTTAGCTACTGCCATGTGTTCAAACATTGCCGTTGTGCATCTGTTTTATATGCCAGGCTTCTATGCCCTCCTCTCTTTTCCAGTTCTCTCCTCTCTTGCCTTCTCCATCTTCATCACGATCTCACTGCTTCTGTCTGTCCCCACCGTTCCAGCCCTGCCCAGGTAAAGGTCTGATGCGAAGGTGTGGAGTCAACAGCCATGCTGCTTATGAATAGACAATTAAGCCATTAAGTGTGTCTGATGACTGCATTGATCCTGTGGCTGTGAAAAAGACACGAGGGATGCTTCCCCAATGGCCCTATTTTGTGCACTGCCCTAGGGCTCTGGTCAGAAGTGCTCTAAATAGGGAATAGGGACTCCATTTTGGGTCACAGACAGGGAGGTTATCAGACAAGCAGCCAGCCACGCCCTTGGGCCGCTTTTCAACTACACTTCCCACACTGCCCCCTAGGGTTCTGATTGAAAGATAAAGCGTTTCCCATGGTATAGATGAGGCTGAAAATAGGTTGTTATTATTAATACCTCATTATGATAAATAGGCTATTATGGACAGGAAAGGGGATTTGCTGAACACAAAGAGGGGTGATCCTGGTCAGGTTATTCACTGCATCATTTCCATTGGCTTCCATTTTAGCTTGTCTGTGATGAGACTGGTACCGTGTGAAATGATCTGCTTTTAGACTGTCCTGGCAATGGCGGAAGCCATTATCATACTGACAAACAAGCCTTTTAAATACAAGTTAAAAAGGGTTTGTTTTGGTTGTTGGACTTACTATGTTCTGTCATGCATGTGTGTGCATGTGTGTGCATGTGTGTGCATGTGTTTGCGTGTGTGCGTGTGTGCGTGTGTGCGTGTGTGCGCGTGTGCGCGCGCGTGTGTGTGTGTGTGTGTGCGCGCGCGCGTGTGTGTGTGTGTGTGTGTGTGTGGGGGGGGGGCGGGGGAGGTCGCGTCTGTTTCCTGTTGACACTGTGTGAACTGATCACTGGGTTGACAGACTCTCTAGGGGGTCTGCTTCACAGCACTGGCTTTGGTGGGAACTCGCCTCTGGTCATCATGTTGGATTGTGTGTGTGTTTTAATAAAGGTGGCTTCAGAGCCTATAGCTTTTGATTACCTCTAATGGTTAACTCCTGTTAAGAGCTGTGCCTAAACAGATTCCTACTGCAGACCATAAAAGTAAAGCTGGGTTGAGTCTAACATGATTGGTCAGTGAAAGCGAAAGTTCAATGACAGCTTTCAGAAAAGGGAAATTAGGGAGGGACATCATAAAATGCAGTTGTTAATTAAACTAATTGCAGCATTTACAAGAATGATAGCAAGTGAAAGTGTAACCAAGTTTTATGACAGGACACCTGATCTACCTGAAGTATAGAATCACAGAGGTCCGTCTTCAAAAGCAGACTCTGGCCTATTTCTTCTCATCTCCAGTACTAACAACCGTCACAGCAAGTAAGGCATTAGCGAGTTTCAGCGTAGGAAGCTTATGACAGTCAACGAAGCACCTAACTGTTATTAAAGACCAGTGAATATCAGCAAAGAATATTAAAATACTGTAAATATCTACACATTCAGCGCACCATAAACAGTTAGCAGAGAATTTACAGCACAACTGCAAATTGGTACATAGTGATCAAAGGTTTATGACTCATCTACTTTTATTTAGTTTAGGTTATTACTGATCAATATCCACTGATTTTGCTGGTGTGGTAAAAGCTATTTGTGAAACCTGGCTTCGATTTATAGATCTAACTCAAATCTGTTGGCTCTAATGGTGATCAGTTGGACCAAGAAGTGATTGACTAGATTTACTAATGATCTATCAGATTGAGTAGGCCTGTGAATCTCTGCCATGCTGGATCAGGGATTATCCTCTACTCCTGATGAGTGCGCTTTGGATAAGGGCAAAATGTTTAAGATTGCACTCGAAATAAGTTATCCCTTGCAATTATCCAAAGTGCACTCCTAGAGCTTTCCAGATGCAGGTCAATGAGGTTCTGTGTGTCCTGATGGACCATTCCCAGTTTAATGCTTGCTTCAGTCCCAAGATGTAGCCTTTAAGAGTGGACAGATTGTTACATTTGTGGCAAAACTGAGGTTCTAAAAGAGCGTTTAACTTTCAGGGGTCTTTGTGAAGAGTTTGTTAGGTGGCCTGTTTGCAGCCTGTCTGTTTCATAACAGCTGATTGGTTGCATGACGTAAGTCAAGTTGAGGCATGACAGGCTTGGCTTGCATGCACGGACGGACGGACGGACGGACGGACACTGTGTATTCACTGTTTGTCACCTGAACAAGAGGGACTGCTAAGATCCTAAAATGTCAAATGCAGACAGAAACCCCCCTCACACACAAACTAGCATTGAACAGAACATAAAATCATAAGACGTTTGGTTTGCGACAAATCAGATGAATATGGAAATGTGTCAGTGTTTGACTTTGTATGGTTGTATTTTATGCAGGATGTATTCATCTGTGCAAAGCCCACTCAATGATTAAGGATGAATACCCAAAGTCAGTCAACGATGTCGTTATTGTGTGGATCAGTGTCCTTGTGTAGATGTGTTTTTTCTTTGTGTGATGGGTTGTTGTTAATGAACTCTCCTCCTTGGGTTCATCAGTCCTCCCAGACAGTGTTTCTCTTGCAGAATAACTTCCTGTCAGGCCGCGTGGGCCTCCGTCACACATCCTGTTCTCTTCCTGTTTCTGAAGCTGCTGGGCAACTGATTTTGTGTCTAACGCAGTGGACTCTTTCCCTTAAAAAGTGTGCTACTGTTGCCTTTTGCAAGTCATTTGCATGTCCACAGGTTTCAAAGAACATCAGTTAGCTAATTTGCGTCCCGTTGATATCAGATGTCAGGTTTCTCAGGCAACTTTTACTTGCATTTTTCTTTTCTCCAAAAGCCTTTCTGGTTAACCAAAAGTCATATTGACACCTGCCTTTACAGTTCATTCTGAATCACCATCAATCCTTATGTAAACTCACACTGAAGGTAACCACGGTTTGTGGAACAAAGCACCTCTCCTTAAATTGAAATATGTCCCTGGCCAAGATGTTCAGAAGAACAGCCTCCTTATGAGGGCAGGTGTCACCGGCTGTATTGAAGCGTGTGGCGTTCAGGCATTGTTTGGACAGGAGAATAATATCTGTTGGCTCAGCACAAAGCCCTGCAGGTAGTTTGAAAATCGGAGTGTGTGTGTGTGTGTGTGTTGTGTGTGTTGTGTGTGTTGTGTGCGTTGTGTGCGTTGTGTGCGGTGTGTATCTTTATATCAAGGTTAGTCCCGCCCCTCTGCCTTAATAGTGGTGACAGCTACTTCCTGTTGCCTGGGGGGTGAAACCCTAACACACAGGATGTGCAGACAGTGACAAAGCCTTATAAGGTGACATTGAGAGGTGAGTGCGTTGTGTTTGCCACTCCTAGTATGACCCTCAAGGGGAACAAAGGACTAGCTTG
>JACXGJ010017878.1:0-10743 GCA_016801105.1 Esox niger
CCCTGGTTTCCAAGGTGATAGCTGTGGATGCTGACTCTGGACAGAACGCGTGGCTTTCATATCAGATTGTGAAATCGACTGATGCAGGACTTTTCACCATTGGTCTCCACAGTGGAGAGATCAGGGCACAGCGGGACGTTACTGAATCTGACAGTATGAAGCAGAACCTTGTTATATCAGTGAAAGACAACGGACAGCCATCTCTCTCTACAACCTGTGATGTATATTTACTCATATCAGACAACTTGGCCGAAGTTCCTGAACTGAAAGACATTTCTCATGAGGAGAGTTCCAAACTAACTTCCTATTTGATCATTGCACTGGTCTCAGTCTCCACATTTTTCCTGACTTTCATTATTCTCATCCTGGCCGTGAGGTTCTGTCGTAGTAGAAAGCCTAGAATGTTGTTTGATGGAGCAGTCGCCATTCCCAGCGCATATTTCCCTTCCAACTATGCAGATGTTGATGCAACTGGAACTCTGCGTAGTTCTTACAATTATGACGCTTATCTGACAACCGGTTCACGTACCAGTGACTTTAAGTTTGTAAATTCTTACAGTGATGGCATGATGCCAGCTGATCTCACTCTGAAGCATCCAGTTGAGACTCTTGGAGAAAGTATAACTACTTTGAATAGTGCCGAAGACTGTGTTGAGGTAAGACAACATTGGCTTGATATCATTCATTGTATTATTAAACTGAATTGTATGGTTCACTTAGAGGTAGATTCAGCAATATTATGACGACTTAATGCACAATGTTAACAGCAAAGCGGTTCAGTTTTGGCATCGACTCAAAGCATTTTCAGTTAATGGTAAATATCCTTTAGAAATCACAGGTGTTGGGAGCATTGTCATGTCTCGCTCTGCAATTTGAAAGCTGCAAAACCACTTCAGAGACCACAACTGACTGATTAACCTGCAAATCACTTTTTATCATAAATAACAACTTTGTATTATATGTAAATCTTGTTAGTCACTATAAAATGTCATCATAACACAGTGCGGTTTTTATTTTCTCCAATATGTTTTCCTTGATATCAAGTATTCCATACATTTTACATTTTTATTAAGTTTCCTGTGTGTCATCGGTTTCTCCATATGTATTATGTCCATGAAAAACATTGAATACAGTGCTCTCCGTTCATGGACCACTATGTAGAATCCTGCTTCTACACAATAACAGGTCTTGTCCCCTCATCGTCTTCCCTTACCGAACATGACTGGTACATTAGCTCATCCAGGGCGGCGTAGGGTAGGAAGGATAGTGCTACGAATGTCTGAAGCAGGAATAAGCAGATTAAATGACAAGTCAATACAAACTTATAGACCAACCGGCGAGACATTTCAGATGGGTAATTAGTCAGTGACGCTTATCAATTTTATCGAAAACTTATATTTGAAACATTAACTGCAGATATCATGTTTACATGTAATGTTTACCAGTTATGTTTACTTGTTTTATGCTAACCGTACAGTGAATGTTTTACATAGTGTGTACAAAGAGGCATTTCAAATTAATAGCGATCTGCTTATCCTAAGTTGTTGGTAGTTCAGCACCACTGTTGTGGACAGTGCCCTGTACTCCTCAGGCTTCTGCAATGAAATGACTGATTAATAGTTTATCTTTTTTCCTAACATTTTTTAGGCAGCATCAGAATTAAACCATCTATTATATTATTTAATTATATATTATTGAATGATATTCACTTTTAAACCCTGAGCATACATAGGTATTGACTTATATCAATAAGATAATTTACTTAATACTATATACTGTATGTGAGTTAGATTCAGTATTGTTTTTTTATTATTTGCCCTATAATATTTTGCAACTCATTGTGATATATTCCACTTTCTCTTGAAGTCACTCAGTGCTATCACATGTATACTATATGCCCAAAAGTAAGTGGACAGCCCTAATAATGATTGAGTTCAGGTGTTTCAGCCATATCCATTTATCATTGTTGCATAAAATCCAGCACATAGCCATGAAGTCTCCAATGACACACATTGGCTGTACAATGTGTCATACTGAAGAGCTCAGTGACGTTAAACGTGGCACTGTCATATGATGCCACCTTTGCCACAAGTCAGATTGTAATATTCTGCCCTACTTGATCTGCTCTGGTCAATTGTAAGTGCTATTATTGTAAAGTGGAAATGTCGACGGGGCAACAACAGCCCAGCCACAAAGTGGTAGACCACGCAAACTCACAGAGTGTTGTTGCCATGTGCTGAAGCATTTAGAACATAGAAAGTACCTATCATCTGTTGCAAAATGGGTTTCCATGTTCCAGCAGCTTTACCCAAGCCGCACATATACAGTACATGTGTGATGATAAATGTCAGCTGGAGTGGTGTGTTGCACACCGCCCCTGGACTCTGGAGTAGTGGAAATGTGTTCTCCGGAGTGATGAATCACATATCAATATCTGGCAGTCTGATCGACGGATCTGGGTGTGGCGGATGCAGGAGAACGCTACCTACTGGAATGCATTGTGCCTACTGTAAAGTTTGGTGGAAGAAGTATAATGGTCTGTGGCTGTGTTTCAGGGTTTGGGCTAGGCCTCTTAGTTCCAGACAAGGGTAATCTTAATGCTACAGGATACAAAGACATTTTAGACACCTGGGTGCTTCCAACGTTGTGGCAACAGTGGGGGAAAGGCCCTTTCCTTTTCCAGAGTGACTGTGCCTCTGTGCACAAAGCGGGGTCCATAAAGACTTGGTTCAACAAGCTTGGTCTGGAGGAACTCAAGTGACCTGCACAGAGCCATGTCCTCAACCCAGTTAAAAAGCTTTGAGGTGAATTGGAAGAGCAATTGCAAGCCAGTCTTTCCCATCCATTGTCAGTGCCTGACCTCACAAATACTCTTTTGTCTGAATGGGCACAAATTCCCGCAGCGATGCCTCAAAATCTTGTGGTAAGCCTTCCCAGCAGAGTGGTGGCTTCATTTGCCACAAAGGCAGGACCAACTCTATTTATGCCCATAGCTTTGGAATGGGATACCCAACAAGCTCATATAGGTGTGATATTCAGGTGTCCACATCCCTTTTTTCATATAGCATACCTCACTTTTATTTTTCATATGAATTTAAAGCTTGCGGATTGTTAGGTTCTCAACCTTTTTTCAGTAAGTTATTGAACAGGGATGAATGGGGCACATGTTTTCTCAGATCGAGTTTATGAATTAATTTAAATGTTTTATTGTATTTGCTTAATGCCACTAACTGCAGTTTTTAAATAAATACTCAGTGTGTCGCTATACACCAGCAGTCTAACTATAGTTATGCCTCTTCAACAACCGTAATATTTAAATTCATGAAAACACCCTACTGCGTCACACAATTTCGCTTGAGAATCTGGATATCTGGGCTGCATTTTTTTTTCCAGTCGCTTATCAGTTTGCTGAAATATCATTTTTTTATTTCGTCGAGTTTTTTCATCAAGAACGGCTAGTTGTTTCAGTAAGATTACCTTTCAAGATGGTACACAGTTGTTTCTCGTTCTCAATACTCTTTGGGACGTTGCTTTCTCTGCTCGAGCTGCACACTTCCGTTGGTGATATCACCTATTATATTCCAGAAGAGATGAAACGTGGATCAGTTATTGGAAATATTGCGACGGATCTGGGGCTGGGTGCTAACAGTTTGTCGGCTCGTGAGGCTAGGTTAGACGTGGATGGCAGAAGTAAACTCTACTGTGAAATGAATGCTAATTCCGGGGATTTGATCATCGCTGAAACAATAGATAGAGAAGAGCTGTGTGGTCCAAGGGTGGCATGCGCTATGAAATACGACCTTGTGCTTGAAAATCCTTTAGAGTTACACCGTATTACTGTTCAAATACAGGATATAAATGATAATTCACCTAGATTTCCAAGTGAACACTTAGAGTTAGAGATACGAGAGTCCGCGGTTAAGGGGCAACGGTTTCCCTTAAACGAAGCCCATGACGCAGACGTTGGAATAAACGCGGTTCAAAGCTATACGCTTGAGAGAAATGACCATTTTGTTTTGGCTGTTAATACGAATAGAGACGGTGGTAAATATGGAGAGTTGGTGTTAGAAAAGGAGTTAGATCGAGAACAGCAGCAGGAGGTGACATTGTTACTTAGTGCGGTTGACGGAGGAACTCCACGGAGATCTGGTACAGCGATTATTCATGTCACTGTGTTGGATGCGAACGATAATATTCCAGTTTTCAGTCAGACTGCCTACAAGGTCAGTCTTCCAGAAAATTCTCCTTTGCATACTGTTGTAGTTACAGTTAGTGCTACAGATGCTGACGAGGGACAAAATGGTGAAGTGAGCTATGATTTCAGTGGAATATCTGATAAAGCGGCCAGGCTATTTTCCATTGAAAGGGAAACAGGAAAAATAAAAGTAATTGGACCAATAGATTTCGAAGTAGAAGCTTATTATGAAATGCGTATCCAAGCACAAGACGGAGCCGGGTTAGTTTCTATCACAAAAGTGATTTTGGAAATCACAGATATTAATGATAACGCACCTGTCATATTCCTAAAATCTATGAAAATTCCGATCCCTGAGAACGTGTTACCTGGAACCGAGGTTGGCATCATTAATGTACAGGATAAAGACTCTGAGGGAAATAGACAGGTCCGCTGCTCCATTCAACAGAACGTGCCTTTTAAACTAAACCCCTCAATCCAAAACTATTATTCTCTGGTAACAACTAGTGAACTAGACCGAGAGATAATTTCAGATTATAACATAACTATCACGGCCACTGACGAGGGGTCTCCACCTTTATCCTCCTCCAAGACCATTCATTTATCTGTGTCAGACGTGAATGACAACCCACCTGTGTTTCAAGAACAATCCTACAGCACTTATGTGACTGAAAATAACAAGCCAGGCTCCTCTATGTGTTCAGTTATTGCCAGAGACCCAGACTGGAGACAGAATGGCACAGTGGTCTATTCTCTATTGCCCAGTGAGGTCAACGGTGTTCCAGTGTCCTCCTTCTTATCCATTAACGGAGACACAGGGGTGATCCATGCTGTGAGAGCATTTGATTATGAGCAGTTTAGGAGCTTCATAGTCCATGTTGTGGCCAGAGACAATGGTTCTCCTCCACTCAGCAGTAACGTGACTGTGAGTGTCTTCATAACAGATGAGAATGATAACACTCCCCAGATATTATATCCTGCTCCTGCAGGAAACTCCTTGATGACTGAGATGGTCCCCAAAGCTGCTCTGGCGGGGTCCCTGCTTTCCAAGGTGATAGCTGTGGATGCTGACTCTGGACAGAATGCGTGGCTTTCCTATCACATTGTGAAATCGACTGATGCGGGACTTTTCACCATTGGTCTCCACAGTGGAGAGATCAGGGCACAGCGGGACATTACTGAATCTGACAGTATGAAGCAGAACCTTGTTATATCAGTGAAAGATAATGGACAGCCTTCTCTCTCTACAACCTGTGATGTATATTTACTCATATCAGACAACTTGGCCGAAGTTCCTGAACTGAAAGACATTTCTCATGAGGAGAGTTCCAAACTAACTTCCTATTTGATCATTGCACTGGTCTCAGTCTCCACATTTTTCCTGACTTTCATTATTCTCATCCTGGCCGTGAGGTTCTGTCGCAGTAGAAAGCCTAGAATGTTGTTTGATGGAGCAGT
Organism: Esox niger; assembly: GCA_016801105.1. Taxonomy (NCBI): domain Eukaryota; kingdom Metazoa; phylum Chordata; class Actinopteri; order Esociformes; family Esocidae; genus Esox; species Esox niger. The sequence continues at coordinate 5,654 of JACXGJ010017878.1, forward strand.
CGCCATTCCCAGCGCGTATTTCCCTCCCAACTATGCAGATGTGGATGGAACTGGAACTCTGCGTAGTTCTTACAATTATGACGCTTATATGACAACCGGTTCACGTACAAGTGACTTCAAGTTTGTCAGATCTTACAATGACGGTACACTGCCTGCAGATCTGACACTGAAGAAGAGCCAAATGGAGTATTTTGGAGAAAGTATAATTACACTTCCAGACTCAAGTGATACTGAGGTGAGATTAGTTGTCTCTTTAGAGGGTTGATTTATACCTTCTGTTATGATGAAGTTATGCAATTAACACATCTGTCAAATGTTGAATTGATTACTGTTGGGGTTTTAGGCACAACCACAATTTTAGAAGATTAAGTAGATGCTCCATTTCGAACTGTAAAGCCAATGTCCATGAAGAATGAATAGGCTGTTCACTGTATGTTTTTTGTGAAATTACACATCACTTGTTTTCTGAAAGTACAGGGCAAAGAATCTATTGCACTGTTTAATTACTTTTTAAAGCAGCATACATGTTTTCATGTGTTAGAAATGCCCCCTTTGTAACATTAAATAGAGATTAGTGGTTTGCATAGGTGAATTCCTCGGTTTATGTGTATATTTCCTAAACCCTTCAAATGCAACGTTGGACATCGAAGCTTGTTTTCTTTGCAAGTCTCAAATCTGGGACATATTCATATCTTGAACACCAGGTGGGTGCAATTAAAGATGAGGTAGAACAGAAACTAGCTGGTTTCAGATCTTGTAGTTTAAGAGTTGAACCCCCAGTTCTAGGCAATAGCCTGCGGAAAAAGCAACTGTCTGTTTCAGCACTGGACAGCAAACAAACAGTCCCCTCCAAAACTATTGGAATGGCAAGGCAAATTCCTTTGTTTTTGTTGGTCGCTGAAGACATTTGTGGTTAAGATCTAAAGATTAGTATAAGACAAGAGTTCAGAATTTCAGCTTTAATTTCTTGGTATTCACATCTAGATGTGCTTAACAACTAAGGACATATCACTGTTTGTATTAGACCACAGCATATTTAGGTGAGCAAATGTAAAGGAACAAATAATATTAAAGTAAATACCATTTAATATTTGGTGGTATAACCCTTGCTTGCAATAACCACCTAAAGCCTGCGACCCATCAACATCACCAAACTGTTGCATTCTTCGTTTGTGATGCTATTCCAGGCTTTTACCGGAGCTTCTTTCAGTTCTTGTTTTGTTTCGGGGTGTTTCTCCCTTTAGTCTCCTCTTGATGATCTGAAATGCATGCTCTATTTGGTTAAGGTCAAGTAATTGACTTGACCAGTCTAAAACCACCCACTTTTCCCTTGATGAAGTCCTTTGTTTTGTTGGCAGTGTGCTTTGGTTCATTATCCTGCTGCATGATAAACTTCCTCCCGATTAGAATCAATGCAATTCTCCATAAATTGGCAAACAAAATGTTTCTGTGCACTTCTGAATTCATTCTGCTGCTTCCATCATCAGTTACATCATCAATAAATATTAATGAGCCTTTTCCATAAGCAGCCATGCATGTTCAAGCCATGACATTACCTCCACAATGCTTCACAGATGAGCTTGTATGCTTTGGATCTTAAGCAGTTCCATTCTTTCTCCACATTTTGGCCTTTCCATCACTTTGGCAGTGATTCATCTTGGTCTCATCAGTCCATAAGATGGTGTTCCAGAACTTATGCGGCTCTTTTCTGTACTTCTTTGCAAATTTCAATCTGGCCTTCCCATTCTTACTGCTGATGAATGTTTTGCATCTTGTGGTGTGGCCTCTATATTTCTGCTCTCTGAGTCTTCTATGAACAGTGGATTGGGAAACCTTCACCTCTGCACTGTGGACGGTGTTGGTGATATCACTTACTAATGTTTTGCGGGTTTTCTCATGATTTTTCTGTCATAAACTACTGTTGTTTTCCTTGGCCGACCTGTTATATGTTTGTTGCTCAGTACACCAGTAGTTTCTTTCTTTTCAGGAAATTCCAAATTGTTGTGCTTGCTATGCCCAATGTTTTTCAGTGGCTCTGGTTGATTCTGCATCTTTTCTCAGCATGACAATGGCTTGCTTTTCTCCCATAGACAGCTCTCTGGTCTTCATGTTGGTTTATCCTCTTTAACAAGAAATGCAGTCTTTATAGGTTTAAACCAAGGATGGAAACTATGAGTAGTCATGCAGAACAATTTAATGTTTGAACAATCAAACTAAAAGGCAACACCTGGGCAACAAGAAACATCTGTCAGTCACATGTTCCAATAGTTTTTCTCACTTGAACAATGGTTGGTTTCAAACAAAGGGTGGCATGTCCTGAGTTGTTTGATACGTCTAGAAGTGAAAACCAGGAATCGAAAGCTGAAATTTTGAGTTCTTGTCTCATTCTCATGAACCCAAATGTCTTCAGTGAACAACATAAACAAAGGAGTTTGCCTTGCCGTTCCAATACATTTGGAGGGGACTGTACATTACGTCCATGCTCTGCCATTGGAGGATCTGAGTTGACAGTGGTATGAGAATATTTTAATTGTATTGCGTGCCGTTTATAATAAATATTCCCAAAGTCTAGATAATTGTCAACTGCTCCTCAGTGCTGTGTTGTTTTAAGTAAAAAATGTTGGTCTAAATCAATTGGCTTCTCATCTAATCCTAAACATCACTGATATTCCTTTTTATTTACTTGCTTCTGAATACTGGACTATGCTTATATCGTTACTGTAATGTGTTCTAGTTTCCGGTCTTACTGAAAAGTGGTGCTTTTATTATTTGTATTCTACGACGTGCAGACATTACCTGTTTGGAGACATTGTATTTAGTCAGTATATTTATTCGAATCAATACATCTTCATTTAGAGATGCACCAATACCACGTATTTTTTGCCGAGGACAAATCAGTCCACAGAACAGTGAAAAGCTGCGGATTACGAGTGAAGATACAGTAATTTTACATTTGATGATATTAAACAGCATTTAATAGAAACAGAGCCAACGTACCTGGCCTGTTTGCTCATGTGCAACTACTGCAGACAATTTTCTATGAAGGTAGTTTACTTTGAATAATAGGTATTTTCTGTCGTGGTTATCTTGGAATTTAATGAATGTAATGCAGTTTGATGTACTTTAAATTAAATACTCTAAGAGTCGCTGTTCGCTACATATTTGCTGTCAGGCACAATTCTCCACCCAGTTTATGCAGAGAAAGGGGGTAAATATACTTTGGGTAGTCTAATGAATGTGACACTCTACCGACCTGCTTGGACACAGGCTTCGTTACTGTTTACGTCTGTTATTTCTCTTTTAACGGATACGTGTTTAATTTCGGGCATCAATAATTATTTTCACGTTACAAGGAGTTCGTGTGCCGATTGAGAAAATGGATTGCACGGGATTACCATTGTCTGTGTCGACGCTCTTTCTGATACTCCTTATTTTCGTTGTGGACACTAGCCATGGAGATATGAGCTATTCGATTCCGGAGGAGATAAAACGTGGCTCTGTGATCGGGAATATTGCAGAAGATCTGGGACTGGATGCTAGAATATTCTCATCTCGCAAAGGTCGTTTAGATATTGATGGTAGTAGTCAACGTTACTGTCACGTTAATATGAATACCGGAGAATTAGTTGTAGCTGAAACAATTGACAGAGAAGAACTGTGCGGACCGAGGGTCTCCTGTAGCTTAAAATACGAGCTTATTTTGGAGAACCCTCTTGAATTACATCGCATTTCTGTACAAATACAAGATATCAATGACAACTCACCGACATTTTCTAATGATCTCATACAACTTGAAATCCGGGAATCAGCGGATCGAGGAACACACTTCCTTCTTAGCGAAGCCCATGACGCGGATATAGGACTTAATGCAGTCCAAAAATATTCACTCGAAAAGAACGACAATTTCATCTTGGGTGTTCATACGAATCCAGATGGAGGAAAATACAGTGAGTTAGTTTTAGAAAAAGAGTTAGATCGAGAAGAACAACAGAAGGTGACATTGTTACTGACTGCATTTGATGGTGGAAATCCACAGAGATCTGGTACTGTAGTTATACACGTGACCGTTCTTGATGCTAACGATAATAAACCAGTATTTAGCCAGAACGTCTATAAGGTCAGTCTACCTGAAAATTGTCCTTTAGGTACTATAGTAAGTAAAGTGTCCGCTGTTGATGCAGACGAGGGACCCAATGGCGATGTGACCTATGAAATTAGCCGTATAAGTAACAAAGCAGGGAAACTGTTTTCTATTAATGAGACAACGGGAGAAATAAAAGTAATCGGTTCCATAGATTTTGAAAAGGAAACGTATTATGAAATGAGTGTGCAAGCAAAAGATGGGTTAGGGTCAGCCTCGAATTGTAAAGTTATTATTGAAATCACTGATATGAATGATAATGCACCAATTATATTTATCAAATCGTTGAACAATCAGATCCCTGAGAACGTGTTACCTGGAACCGAAGTGGGCATCATTAATGTACAAGATAAAGACTCTGAGGGAAATAGACAGGTCCGCTGCTCCATTCAACAGAACGTGCCTTTTAAACTAAACCCCTCAATGCAAAACTATTATTCTTTGGTAACAACAAATAAACTAGACCGTGAGATAATATCAGATTATAACATAACTATCACGGCCACTGACGAGGGGTCTCCACCCTTATCCTCCTCCAAGACCGTTCATTTATCTGTGTCAGACGTGAATGACAATCCACCTGTGTTTGAAGAACAATCCTACAGCACTTATGTGACTGAAAACAACAAGCCAGGCTCCTCTATGTGTTCAGTTACTGCCAGAGACCCAGACTGGAGACAGAACGGCACAGTGGTCTATTCTCTATTGCCCAGTGAGGTCAACGGTGTTCCAGTGTCCTCCTTCTTATCTATTAACGGAGACACAGGGGTGATCCATGCTGTGAGAGCATTTGATTATGAGCAGTTTAGGAGCTTCAAAGTCCACGTTGTGGCCAGAGACAATGGTTCTCCTCCACTCAGCAGTAACGTGACTGTGAGTGTCTTCATAACAGATGAGAATGATAACTCTCCCCAGATATTATATCCTGCTCCAACAGGAAACTCCTTGA
>JACXGJ010017879.1:0-10742 GCA_016801105.1 Esox niger
CACATCCACACACCATCCCCTTAGTTAGACCCAACACTACCATACACCATCCCCTTAGTTAGACCAAACACATCCACACACTATCCCCTTAGTTAGAACCAACACATCCACACACCATCCCCTTAGTTAGACCAAACACATCCACACACCATCCCCTTAGTTAGACCAAACACATCCACACACCATCCCCTTAGTTAGACCCAACACTGCTATACACCCTCTACTCCGCATCAGGCCAACTTCAGGTTACATCAGATGAAGACTGAAACAGACCAAAACACTTCGGCAGACACACCAGTAATGATTAATTGTCAGTACCTCATTGAAGCTCTCCTGGAGAACATCGTCCAACAGACTGCCTTTAGACAGCGACGAGATCATCCTCCCCCCGTCCCAGACAGAATACCGACTTTCCCTCCCTCCCCCTCTTTCTCTGCCTCTCTTTCTCCCCGGCAGACACAGACGAGCAGTTATGAAAAAGTACCTATACAGAACAAATAAATCCAGTCTGTCTAGTAGCACAGGAGGCTGCACCGGTAGTTAACTGAAGCCCCGTTAGCTAGCTGACTTCACAAGTCTACATCTCCCATTGGAAAACATGACAACAAATGCTATCTGCATTCGCCTCCCCTCCTAGCACTCTCGCTGCTACTGAAACAGGATACAGAGACAACGATTGCGCAGGCGCACACCTCCGTTTCCCTTGTCACCATGGTTACGTCTAGACTGAGCGGATGCTGTGTCCGTTTGGGGTAAGGCAAGTGTAGTTAGAACACGTTAGACTACCAACCAGGGTAAGGCCAAATAGTATACAATAACTAGAGGTTAGATGTACGTTTTATAAGGATGTTTACTAACTGGTACGTTTTATAAGGATGTTTACTTACTGGTACAATGGTGTTCCCGCTCGCCATGATAGTGGAGGGGCTGTCTGGATGACAAAACGCATGTTACTGGACATGTATTGAAGTAGCTAGGTAGCCTAGATCGAAACATAGCGATACGACATATTTTTGGGCGGGGAGAGACGGAGGGGAGAGACGAGGGTAAGACATGGATAGACGGGGATAATGCTCGGTGATGGATGGGCTTTAGCTTGGGTTGTTTGAGTGAAAGTGGTCGATAACATTCTCGTTCTCTGTTTTTATCTAGTTGTTTTGAACCTACACACCTTGTTAAAGACCGTATTAAATAAATGTACCAACCGGAACTAGCTTACTTCATGCCTGACTATAAAAGTATATCTTTCCACACACGACAACTCTGCGAAAAGTGTACTGGTTCGATGCAGCCAGTAACAATTACCGTTGCGTCAATGCAAGCTAATAATATAACAATAGACGGCTACATTTTCCAAAAGAAACCCTACAGCGACTCCTAACAACGAGTAAAACAAAAAGACAGTCACAGACTTACCAGACCACCTGTTTCCCTGAACCTGCCCGACTGTATTTTCAAGGAACGACTGTGGGTCGGTTTCCATTTTTGTCTCTAGTCAATCACCGCAATCTGGGCTGTTGCCATGGTGACGCTACCAACACCACGTCGTCCTTATAGTTCAAAAGAATACATTAATCACATGTATTTTATAAAGACATTTTTACAGAGCAGTTTTCACAAATTACCCTAGAGATAGCTAGCCCAGAACCTCAAAGAGCAAACAATGCAGATGTATTTTTAGGTCACACATCACCAATTAAGTTGTTATATGCTATTGTGGGTCTAACTTTCATATGTTTTTTAAACCCAGGCACATGTCTGTCCAGATTCAAACCCATGCACATGTGTGTCCAGATTCAAACCCATGCACATGTGTCCAGATTCAAACCCATGCACATGTGTCCAGATGCAAACCCATGCACATGTGTCCAGATGCAAACCCATGCACATGTGTGCACCAGAGACAGAACACCAAAACACTCCAAGACAATGCAATGCATTAAACCAATGTGGAAAATGATAGATTGTACGTTATTTGTGTACAGGTTTTTTTGCTGCAGCTTATATGTTTTTAAATGTTTACAGTAATATATCATATAGATTTGGAATTAAATTAAACAAACAGACATTACATTTACAAGTTAGAAGTGTACAGTGTATTCATCCCCAAGATGATATGACACAGAACTCTGAATAACCCTGACATGTATATCCTGAGGCCACTTGCTGTGATATGAGACTTTAAATGGGAACAGAATCAGGGCTTCTAATACTCCAACTAACTGTAATTATAAATTGGTATCTATTTTTGTTCCTGTCATTATCAGTGGCTTATAATTATCAGTGGCTTTACATTCATGACCATCATTCATTATGCAAAATAATACTGCAGTCCATTTCCTGTTCAAACTTCCATGGTTTATGCCGCCTTAAAATCTGTTGTCAACATTGACCTACTTCAGTCAAATGTATCAGCAGTTTTTCAGATATTTCTGCTGAGAACCTTCTGCGCAGCACTTTCTCCGACATGTCCAAATGATAATTCACACTTTATGTGCTATTTATGTCTGATAGTTTTGCTTGATCGCGGAGCATCATTTCCTAGGAAGCACTTTGAGATGCTCTCACTGGAACAAAGATGACCAATCCAAGATCACATTCACACCCGATCACTTCCAGATCAATCCCAGATCGCTCTCACATGGCTTTCAGATAAAATCCAGATCTCTCCCAGATAATGTTCAGATACCACCACTGCCCTGTGGAGTGTGTGTTATGGGGGAAGGGGCTAGACCACCACTGGGCTATGAGGGTGTGTTATGGGGGAAGGGGCTAGACCACCACTGGGCTATGAGGGTGTGTTATGGGGGAAGGGGCTAGACCACCACTGGGCTATGAGGGTGTGTTATGGGGGAAGGGGCTAGACCACCACTGGGCTATGAGGGTGTGTTATGGGTACGGGGCTAGACCACCACTGGACTATGAGGGTGTGCTGGGGGGGGTGAGGTGCGAGGTAGAGTGGGAATGGGTGTCATTAGAGTTCCGGGTGGGATGTAGATCTCTGCTGGGCCAGAGGACTGGTAGACGGAGGGGGCTGGTTTGGAGCGATGCCCACCTCTACCAGTGAAGTCTATGGAGGCGTATTCTGTGACTTTGCTCTTTGTGTTTTGTCTCCTTCTGGTGGCCGCTGGATGCCGCTGCAGCACTTGAACCTAAATCAGTTTTCAGACCCAAAGTAAAACTTCAGTTATCAACAGGCTTTCAGGGTGCTGATCCAGCATTTCCATTCAATGCATGTAATTTAACTGTAAAATACATTTTTATGTAAATATTTATTGACATAATAATGAACGAATAATAATGTATTAACCTCAGCGTACTGTAGCTCTTTTTGCCCTGCCATCTCCTTGTGCTTTACCACCTCAGCATAAACAGGCCCCAATGCAGATCTCTAGGTAATAATGTATAACAAAATATAGGGTTATGAACCTCATTAATGGTGTTGAACATAATATAGGGTTATGAACCTCATTAATGATGTAGAACATAATATTGGGTTAAACAGCTTGTTAATGGTGTAGAATATAATATTGGGTTGAACAGCTTGTTAATAATGTATAACTTAATTTAGAGTCATAAACCTTGTTAATAATGTGCAACATAATATAGAGTTATAAACCTTGTTAATAATGTACAGTATAGCACAATATGGGGTTAAAAAGCTTGTTAATAATATATAACATAATATAGGATTATGAACTACTTTAATGATGTATAACATAATTTAGGGTTAAACATCTTGTTAATGATGTATAACATAATTTTGGGTTAAACAACTTGTTAATGATATAGAATATCATTTAAGGCTATTAGCTTGTTAATAATGTACAGTATAACATAATATTGGGTTATAAACCTTGTTAATAATGTATAACATAACATAGGGATATAAACATTGTTAATGATGTAGAACTTTATTTAGGGTTAAACAACTTGTTATATTCATCTTCATCCGCTTATCCGTTGTCGAGTCGCGGGGGCAGCAGCTCCAGCAGGGGACCCCAAACTTCCCTTACCCGAGCTACATTTGCCAGCTCGGCCTGGGGGCAACCGAAGCGTTCCCAGGCCAGTGTCGAAATGTACAGGTGCTGGTTATATCATTAGAATATCATCAAAAGGTTGATTTATTTCAGTAATTCCATTCAAAAAGTGATACTTATATAATGTATACAGTCATTCCACACAGACTGATATATTTCAAGTGTTCATTCCTTTTAATGTTAATGATTATAACTGACAACTAATGAAAAGCCCAAAATCAGAATCTCAGAAAATTTGAACAATGTGAAAAGGTTCAATATTGAAGACACTCGTTGCCTCACTCTAATCTGTTAATTAACTCAAAACACCTGCAAAGGTCTTTGCAGTGGGACAAAACAGTATTGAGTCAGCCACCAATTGTGCAAGTTCTCCGACTTAAAAAGATGAGGCCTGTAATTTTCATCATAGGTTCACTTCAACTATGAGAGATGAAATTAGAAAAAAAATCCAGGAAATCACATTGTAGGATTGTTAATGAATTTATTGGCAAATTATGGTGGAAAATAAGTATTTGGTCAGTAACAAAAGTTCTCAATACTTTGTTATATACCCTTTGTTGGCAATGACAGAGGTCAAAAGTTTTCACACACTGTTGTTGGTATTTTGACCCATTCCTCCATGCAGATCTCCTCTAGAGCAATGATGTTTTGGGGCTGTCTCTGGGCAACACAGACTTTCAACTTCCTCCAAAGATTTTCTATGGGGTTGAGATCTGGCTAGGCCACTCCAGGACCTTGAAATGCTTCTTACGCAGCCACTCCTTCGTTACCCGGGCGGTGTGTTTGGGATCATTGTCATGCTGAAAGACCCAGCCACGTTTCATCTTCAATGCCCTTGCTGATGGAAGGAGGTTTTCACCCAAAATCTCACAATACCTGGCCTCATTCATTCTCATCAGTCGTCCTGGTCCCTTTGCAGAAAAACAGCCCCAGAGCATGATGTTTCCACCCCCATGTTTCACAGTAGGTATGGTGTTCTTTGCATGCAACTCAGCATTCTTTCTCCTCCAAACACGACTAGATTAGTTTTTACCAAAAAGTTCTATTTTGGTTTCATCTGACCATATGACATTCTCCCAATCCTCTTCAGGATCATCCAAATGCTCTCTGGCAAACCTGGACATGTACTGTCTTAAGCAGGGGGACACGTCTGGCACTGCAAGATTTGAGTCCCTGGCGGTGTAGTGTGTTACTGAGGGGAGCCTTTGTTACTTTGGTCCCAGCTCTCTGCAGGTCATTCACTAGGTCTGCTGGTGTGGGTCCACTGTATTTTCTGAGGTCCAAGGTCAACGCAGCCGTCTACCAGGAAGTTTTAGAGCACTTCATGCTTCCTGCTGCTGACCAACTTTATGGAGAAGCAGATTTCATTTTCCAACAGGACTTGGCACCACAGTGCCAAAGCTACCAGTACCTGGTTTAAGGACCATGGTATCCCTGTTCTTAATTGGCCAGCAAACTCGCCTGACCTTAACCCTATAGAAAATCTATAGCGTATTGTGAAGAGGAAGATGCGATACGCCAGACCCAACAATGCAGAAGAGCTGAAGACCACTATCAGTGCAAGATGAGCAGTGCCAAAGACTGATCAACTCCATGCTACGCCACATTGCTGCAGCAATTCAGGCAAAAGGGGCCCCAACTAAGTATTGAGTGCTGTACATGCTCATACTTTTCATGTTCAGACTTTTCAGTTGGCCAACATTTCTAAAAATAATATTTTTGTATTTGTCCTAAGTAATATTCAAATTTTCTGAGATACTGATTTTGGGGTTTTCATAAGTTGTCAGTTATTGTCATCAAATGAACACTTGAAATATCTCAGTCTGTGTGGAATGACTGTATACATTATGCAAGTTTCACTTTTTGAATGGAATTACTGAAGAAAATCAACTTTTTGATGATATTCTAATTATATGACCAGCACCTGTAATCTCTTCACCTAGTCTTGGGCCTACCCTGAGGTCTCCTCCCAGCTGGACATGCCTGGAACACCTCCCTAGGGAGATGTCCTGGGGGCATCGAACCACCTCAACTGGGTCCATTCAATGCAGAGGAGCAGCGGCTCTACTCCGAGTTCCTCACCCTATCTCTTAGGGAGACGCCAGCCACCCTTCTGAGAAAACTAATTTTAGCTGCTTGTACCCATGATCTAGATCTTTCAGTCATGACCCAGTCTTCATGACCATAGGTGAGGGTAGGAACAAAAATTGACCGGTATATCGAGAGCTTTGCCTTCCGGCTCAGATCTCTTTTCATCACAACGGTGCGGTAAAGCGAATGCAATACACCCCTGCTGCTCCGATTCTCCAGCCAATCTCCAGCTCCATTTTCCCCTCACTCGCAAACAAAACCCAGAGTTACTTGAACTTCTTTACTTTGGATAAAACCTAATTCCCTAACCGGAGGAGGCACTCCATCGATTTCCTGCTGAGAACCATGGCCTCAGATTTAGAGGTGCTAATCCTCATTCCAACCGGTTTACAAACCGATGATACCATCAGAACCACATCATCTGCAAAAAGCAGCGATGAGATCCCCAGCCCACCGAACTGTAACCCCTCCCCACCCCAACTTCACCTCGATATCCCGACCATAAATGTTACAAACAGGATTTGGTGTCAAAGCGCAGCCCTGACGGAGGCCAACCCCCTCCTGGAACAAGTCCAAATTACTACCGAGAACCAGAACACAGCTCTCACTTGGACGTTCAGGGATTGGATCGCCCTAAGAAGGGACCTCCTCACCCCATACTCCCACAGCCCCTCCCACAGTATCTCCCAGGGGACCCGGTCATGCGCCTCCTCCAGGATCCACACAGCACATGTAGACTGGATGGGCATATTCCCAGGCCCCCTCCAGGATCCACAAAGCACATGTAGACTGGATGGGCATATTCCCAGGCCCCCTCCAGGATCCACAAAGCACATGTAGACTGGATGGGCATATTCCCAGGCCCCCTCCAGGATCCTTGCAAGAGCTGGTCGGTTGTTCCACAACCAGGACGGAATCCACATTGTTCCTCTTTAATCTGAGGTTCGACTATCTACCCAGGGAGGCTGAGTAGTGTGATACCCCTATAATTGGCACACCTTTTGGTCCCCCTTTTTGAACAGGAGAACCACTGTTATAATTACTTTTCTGCCCTCTATTTGCACTTCTGGTTGCAAACTGCATTTCATTGTACTGTACATGTACTGCTAAATTACAATAAAGTTGAATCTAATCCAAACCTTTGCAATGGGTGACAGGTCTTGACTGCAGGCAAGCCTATTCAGCACCCAGAGCCATGCTGTTGTAATACATGTAGAATCTGGTTTGGAAATGTCTTGCTGAAGATAGCAAAACCTTCCCTGAAAAAGACACCATCTGCATGGCAGCAGATTTTGCTCCAAAACTATATAGGCAGCACAGTTCAATAGCCAGCATTAATGGTTAACAGATGTGCAACTCATGCATGCCAAATGCACTAATGCATCCCCATACCATCAAAGATGCTGGCTATTGGACTGTGCTGCTAAGCCAGGTGGTCCCTCTCCTCTTTTGTCTGGAGGATGCAGCATTCATGATTCCCAAAGATTTTTTCAAATTTTGATTTGTCAGACCCCAGGACAGTTTTCCACTTTGCCTCAGTCCATCTTAAATTAGTTCAGGCCCAGAGAAGGTGGGGCAGGATTCTTCTTTGCGTGGTAGTTTGCATTTACTCTATTGTTCACAGACAATGGTTTTTGGAAGTGGTCCTGAGCCCATGCAAGGATTTCCACTACAGAGTCGTGTCTTTTTTTAATGCAGTGACATTTGAGGGCTCGAAGATAACAGCCATACAGTATTGGATTTCAGCCTTGTTCCCTTTTTCAGTTTCTCTGAATCTTTTAAAGATATTATGTATGATGAGATACCTAGACTCTTTGCAATTAAATGTTGAGGAATGTTATTCTTAAATTGTTGCACTATTTGCCCACGCAACCTTTCACATTGTGGTGAAGCCCTCCTCATCTTTACTTCTGACAGACTCATCCTCTCTGGAATGATCTTTTAATGTCCAATCATGTTACTGACCTGTTGCCAATTGAGCTTATAAGTTGTGTGAAATTCCACCAGGTTAATTTTTTTTGCATTACACAACTTTTCCAATCCTTTGTTGCCTCTGTCTCAACTTTTTTGAAACATGTTGATTTTTTTTTTATTAAAGCAAAGTTTTATCAAAGTACGTTTTGTCAGGACAGAGACTTGACCAATCGAGTACAATTATTAATGTATTCACCTTTTGTTAACAGTGGTTTTGCTTGTTCAGTAAAAAAAAAAATCACTCTCACCTCCTGAAGAATCCCCACTGGAACATCTGACAGAAATAAGAAGGATGAAAAAGAATGGGACGAAAGAGATAATGAAACAAAGAGAGTGAGAAGGATGAAACAGAAAATAGAAATAGCAATAGAAAAGGGATGAAAATTTATAAAAATTGATGAAAAGAGATGAAAATGTATGAAGACAAAGATGTCAACGAGATAATGAGACAGAGAGAGATTGGTAATGACACGTACCACAGCCCCTTAAAGTCGTTTAGAGATTGGTAATGACACGTACCACAGCCCCTTAAAGTCGTTTAGAGATTGGTAATGACACGTACCACAGCCCCTTAAAGTCGTTTAGAGATTGGTAATGACACGTACCACAGCCCCTTAAAGTCGTTTAGAGATTGGTAATGACACGTACCACAGCCCCTTAAAGTCGTTTAGAGATTGTGTCTCTGTATGTTTTTATGTGTCAAATACCACTCAGGTCTGAAGAAAATCTATCATTTAGAGGAGACAATAGAGAAAATATGTCTTTTTGTGTTTGTGTCTGTGTGTGTGTACCTCTCTGCTTCTTCCTTTTTTCCTTGAACCACTGAAGATTCCAACCTGCCCTAAAGGAAGATAGGTAGAGAGACAGGCAGAGAGACAGCCAGAGAGACAGGCCGAGAGACAGGCAGAGAGACAGGCCGAGAGACAAACAGGCAGAGAGACAGCCAGAGACAACAACAGGAAGATAGACAGGCAGAGAGACAAACAGGCAAAGAGACAGGCAGATAGACAGGCAGAGAGACAGAGAGGCTGTTGACTATTTCAGAACAGTATACTTCACTTAAATATAGCAAGCAAGTTTATTTATATAGCACAGTTCATACATAGAAGCAATTCAATGTGCTTTACAGTGAAAATAGAAATAATGCAATAGAAACAAAACAGTTAGATCCATCATCAGCAGATTGTTACATTTACACAGAGATTATTCCTCTGATAGCACCAGAACTTGCATTACATTTGCTAAAAGATAGCAAGATATACATTTAATAACTAAATAAATCAAGAAGAGAAATTTAAAGTACAGCATAATAATAAAACATAGAATAAGGAAATAGAATATAAAAACTTAGGAAGCTATAAAAGCTGTAAGACTAAACAGTGCTGTTATCAAAACATAGGAAGCTATAAGGCTCACAATGTGGTTAAGTTTAAGAGCTCAGTCATAGGCATGTGAAAAGAGAAGTGTTTTTAGCCTGGATTTAAAAATGGACACGTCTGGTGAACGTCTAAGAACTTCTGGTAGTTTATTCCAGTTGTGTACAGCATATCTGCTGAACGCTGCTTCTCCATGTTTAGTTTGGACTCTACTAGCTACCCTGAGTTCATGGATCTAAGAGCGCTGCTCGGTTTATATTCTTGAAACATATCAGAAACGTATTAGCGTCCTAAACCATTCAGAGATGTATACACTAAAAGCACCACTTTAAAGTCTATTCTGTAACTGAGTGGAAGCCAATGCAAAGATTTAAGAAATTGAATGATGTGCTCTGTCCTCTTGGTCCTGGTTAACATTCTAGCAGCTGCATTCTGAATGAGCTGCAGGTGTTTTACAGTCTTTTTGGGGAGTCCAGTTATTTACAAGTTTTATACTTTAAAAAAAGA
This sequence comes from Esox niger, assembly GCA_016801105.1. Lineage (NCBI taxonomy): Eukaryota > Metazoa > Chordata > Actinopteri > Esociformes > Esocidae > Esox > Esox niger. Next base: position 9,989 of record JACXGJ010017879.1, read on the forward strand.
CTTCCTTTACAAAAGTATACTTTCAAATACATTTATAAAAGAAAATTAATTTCTAGTTAATTGTTTGTAGTTCTACAAAGTGAAGCGTTTGTTTTGAATGTGTAATAGTTTCGTACCTGTCTAGAGTGGTGGTCGATCTGTTTCCCATGGCTAAATACACTCAAATACACACACAAAGACACACACAAAGACACACACACATACACACCGCTTACACTTGTGGAATGCTATATTCCATTCCCGCATTTAGTTCTATTTTAGAAAGGCAGCAATATATATGAGTGGGTGTGTGTGTGAGCGTGTTTGTGTGTGTGTGTGTGTGTTTGATAGATTGGACTCTGTACCTGTGATTGCCTGTTGCTGTGGAAACCTCCAACCCTCCCTCAGCTTTTTGTGTCCAATCATTAACTATATACACACACACATATCAGCCAGACTACAGATACCAGAGATCCTTATCTCTATTATTATTATTCAGACTTCTGTTATTATTAATTGAAATGTATGTGTGTAGTATGGGGTTGTAGTATGGGGTTGTAGTATGAGGGTTGTAGTATGAGGAGTGTAGTATGAGGGTTGTAGTATGGGGTTGTAGTATGGGGATGTAGTATGAGGGTTGTAGTATGAGGGTTTTAGTATGGGGTTGTAGTATGAGGGTTGTAGTATGAGGGTTGTAGTATTGGGTTGTAGTATGAGGGTTGTAGTATGAGGGTTGTAGTATGAGGGTTGTAGTATGGGGTTGTAGTATGGGGTT
>JACXGJ010017880.1:0-10728 GCA_016801105.1 Esox niger
TACTTATGTTGAATGTTTGTGCACGTAGTTGTGGTTTATTTTGGTTTGTCAGCCGTAGGCTACAACACCCAGTTATAGTGTCTGTTTTCAGTTTGTATGTTTGTTTCTTTTGTTCCTGTATTAAAACATATGGATTATCTCAGAAACAGCCGTTCTGCCTCTGCTCTTCTGTCCACATACACCCAGCACTGTGACAATTCTGCTATGGAGATATCCATCAAACAGGTTTTTGTGGAACAGAAACTTTGATAGTTGAATCATTTAACAAAGGGCTTTTGGTTTCAAATCCCTCTAAACTACAAGGCAATGCACACTTCTCTCTTTTCTGTGAGAACATTTGAAAGAAGGCAAAAGTATAAATGTCATCCTCCACTATGCACCAGCATCCAGGGCCAGTCAGTTTAGTAAATGCCAGATCTCTATGACAAGACATGTCATCATTAATCCAAGGTCGTTCTAAATCCTGTCATTGTTGCCCAAAATATTGTGTGTTAGACACGCATCTCTGGGCGTGGGTGCCAACTTTCAGAATACGATTTCAGAATAAGGTTTACATGAATATTCTTGCAGCATACGGAGCCAAAATAGTGTTTGCAACATACAACATATCATTTCAATATGAATATTCTTGATTGATTTATATTTGCATCGATGGGCTGGACCTTGTCTGCATTTAATGTTATTGGTCAATAGGACCCATTGAAATCTGAAAAGCATAACTTTGAGCAACATTTTAAGACTCATGCTGATTGGTCATCCACTGCCAGAGGGTTCGTTTTGTTAACAGTTTTATACTGACAATACAGGTTCTTGAGGGATATTTCTTCCTTGTTGGAAGAGGGACCTGTTTTCCAAATGTCATGACTTTTGGCTAAACAGGATGAGGGATGTGAACAAAAGTCTTTGGTTGTTTTACTAGAAGACTCATTCTTTAAGAACACGGCCGCACGGAAATCATCATCACTTTCCCATTTGACCACCAGTTGCTGTGTGGCAGGCTAGTGGTCAAAACCAAAACATCCCTTATACCTATACCACTCAAGTATGGGTTTTGATTCTTCTGACTTCCTACTTTCACTCCTCTATCCACAAAGCCCAAAGAAATAGCAACATGTCCTTTAAAGAAAACAAGCGTGAGTAGATCTGTTGAGTCACACAGTGCGTTGAGTAATTTGATCACACATCTTAATCTAGATGTGACAAACAATACATTGTCAAAATGTGTTTCTCCTATGTGTTTGATTAAACACTTAAAATATGGGCTAATAAACATTTCTGGCACAGTGTTTGTGTCCCAACTGGCGTCCTACTCCCTATTCAGTGCACCCCTTTTGAACAAGGCCCTATAGTCTCTGATCAAATGCAGTTTACTACTCTGAGAATATGGTGCCATTGAGGTCCAACTCCATGTCAAAAATAAGTACATGGAGCTGTTAAAATGACTTAGTCCTGTAGTGGCAGGACTCAGATGGTACCTGCCCCCTCAAGCCATCTGAACAGCGAAGAGGGGACATCTGGGAGCCCTAAAACTGCCAAGAACAAGTCTGATGTGAAAAAACAAATCATACATATTCTGGGGTGAGGATTTGAGGAACAACTTGGGGGTCATTTGTATGTGGTTCGAAAAGGGCTTTCGTGGCACAACACATGGGTATTTTTCCTTGTTCTGCTGTCATATTTGCAAATGCCAAGTGCATAATGGCAAGCCTCCGCTTCCTCTGTTTTCTCATTACCGCGCTGAAATAAGAGTCGAATTTTGTCAACACCTGACACCTCGCGACAGGACTTTGGCAGGGACAAAGCCTCCATGAAGAGGAATTCTCGCAGCCATGGGGTATTTATGTAATAAGTTTCCTTTGGAAACAAGGCAAGTCAAAGACTAGGGTCGTCACAAAAGTCCAACATGCCATTTCATCTGCAATTCTTCCATCACATCATTCCCATCAGCACACGAAGCAGTGACACTTCCATGGCCAATGCAGGTTGACATTCGATTGAGCTGTCAACTCATTGAGCTGTTAACTGAAGGAAAACAATTCAATAAAATAGCAAGGAATCAACACTGACAACCTGTTTTGCACCTTGTAGATTGTACCTACATTTTAGTGTATTGAGTGAATGGGGCAAATATACTTAAAAGCCAAATCTGTTGTTCTTACCTTGACTTGTGAGAAGATATGCAAGGATGAGTCTTTAGGACTTCTAACAGTGATGTTATTTGTTCTGCACTGTCGCTCTCTCTTTGCTCTTTGCCTGTTTCGTTTGAACAACCTGACAACTGGAACAAAAGATAAACAAATGTTATGACGAAGAAGAGCATGAAACATCACTTTAACCAAAACCTGATGGAATTCCTCCAGGTGAAAAATCTAGATTAGAGAAACACTGCACACAAACACACATAAACACCAAAATAATTTAAAAAACCCACTGTAGAAGACGGCAGCTTAATAAAACACCATGTCTTCCCATCTGTGAAGATGAGAGTTGAGCTACTGCAGCAGGCAGCTTTCTCATTGTTACTTCAGTCACGTCTAGTGATGGTGGTGAGGTGAGATCATACACTACATGTGGGTAAGGGTCTATTTATAGTCTGGCTGTGGTACTGCTTGGAGACAAAATCAATATGCATGGCATTTTATGTCTACTACTAGAGTGAAATAATAATGAGGACCGTGCTGGGTAATGGTGGTGATGGCTTTGCATAGCGATGGAATACAGTTAAGTTACAGTTTGTCATCTTGTTATAACCAGTCCCCTAAAAAGGCATGTTTCCAAGACAAGACGTGATGAATACAATGTCAGAACAAGCTGAAGTTGACTATTGCAATTAACAGGCGTAATAACACTGTATTAAAAGCCAAACGCGTTCCGTACAAAAGACTAATGGCAAGATTCTACTGTTTCCTCAAACAGCCAGATTCTACAGTTACTATAAACAGCCAGATTCTACTATTACTATAAACAACCTGATTCTACTGTAACTATAAAGTCAGATACTGCTGTTACTATAAACAACCTGATTCTACTGTAACTATATACAACCTGATTCTACTGTTACTATAAACAACCTGATTCTACTGTAACTATATACAACCTGATTCTACTTTTACTATATACAACCTGATTCTACTGTTAGTATGAACAACCAGCTCCACTGCAAGTCCATGCTACTGGAAAGACCTATCTTCTATACAACCTTGTGGAATTGAGAAGAGAACAGGTTGGATCACAAAGTAGAGTGAATTTGTTGCCCTGCTGGCTCGAGGGCACTCAGAAAGATAGAGAGGAGTTGGGGTCAAGCGAGCACTGTGTTTTAAAATTGAAGCATGTAGGGATGCTGGTTGTCTGAAGCGCTATGACAAATAGACTAAAAATAGCAGTGAGGAGAGAGAGCAGGAGCAGTACAATAAAAAATTAGTATGCCCCGGTAAAGGGATGGTAGACATAGCAACAGTGTTTATAAATACGTGTGTGTACGGGATGTTCTTTTTCGATCTCCATGTGATTGCACTTGATAAATGAACTCAACGTCGTGCAGTGTTGCGATTGCCATCGATAACCTTCAGTGACATAATAGAACACAGCACAACCGCACGGTTTCTCACCGTTACAATGGAGTGTATGTAGTGTTACGGGGTAGGATGTCACTAAGGAATGTTACCAATGACTGATGGGCCTTCTAGTGAGAAGTCATGTTTGCCTATGTGAGAAAGTGCAGTGAGATCTATGCAGGTGAGCAGGCTTTCTGCAGTTCTGCCAGGAGGTCTGTTGGTTTTGGCTGACTGAGGTGTCTGGGGTCTACTGTGGGCGGGAAGCTGTGGTTGCTCAGACAGCAGCACACACAGCAGTGTGTGTGTGTGTGTGTGTGTGTGTGTGTGTGTGTGTGTGTGTGTGTGTGTGTGTGTGTGTGTGTGTGTGAGTGTGAGTGTGTGTGAGTGTGAGTGTGTGGTGGGGGAGATTGCCCTCAGGGTCACAGATGAGAAGTTTCTCCCCTGCGTGTCCAGTGGAGGGTTTCCTGCTGTGTTCCCCCTGTTTGAAGAGCAGAGCCACGAACGGGGCTGAACTCTGATATACTGACAGATTCAAATGATGTATAGCTGAAATGAGTGTGCTGCGTGTGAGGTATATGTCCGTATCAATCGTTGTGGGAGTGTCATGATGAAAGTGCACCTGAGGATTATAATAATACTGTCAGTGTCCTCAATGCCGTCCTATCCTTTAGTGCACTACTTCTGACAAAGGCCCATAGAGAGTTGGTCAAACGTAGTGCACAAAGTAGGGAACGGGGCTCCATTTGAGAGTGTGTGAGGTGTCAACCAGTCTTGAGTCTTCATGGGGATGCTTCGATCGGCCTTGAGTATTCATGCGGATGCTTCGATCGGCCTTGAGTCTTCATGGCGATGCTTCGATCGGCCTTGAGTCTTCATGCGGATGCTTCGATCGGCCTTGAGTCTTCATGGGGATGCTTCGATCGGCCTTGAGTCTTCATGGGGATGCTTCGATCGGCCTTGAGTCTTCATGCGGATGCTTCGATCGGCCTTGAGTCTTCATGCGGATGCTTCGATCGGCCTTGAGTCTTCATGCGGATGCTTCGATCGGCCTTGAGTCTTCATGCGGATGCTTCGATCGGCCTTGAGTCTTCATGGGGATGCTTCGATCGGCCTTGAGTCTTCATGGGGATGCTTCGATCGGCCTTGAGTCTTCATGGGGATGCTTCGATCGGCCTTGAGTCTTCATGGGGATGCTTCGATCGGCCTTGAGTCTTCATGCGGATGCTTCGATCGGCCTTGAGTCTTCATGCGGATGCTTCGATCGGCCTTGAGTCTTCATGGGAATGCTTCGATCGGCCTTGAGTCTTGCAGACCTGGATTTTGGCATTTTGGTCCATTCCTCCTGCTAGATCCTCTCAAGCGTCTGTGAACTGCAATCTTCAAGTGTTCTCACATTCAGTAGGGTTCAAGTCCAATATTTGGCTAGGCCAATCAAGGAAATTAACAGACTTGTGATAAAACCACCATCGTCTTGGCTTTGTTCTTTGGGCCATTGTAATGCTGAAAGATGACGTCTTTTTCTCTGACGTGCGCTGAGAAGTGTGCGACTTTATATACAGGTGTTTGCCTGAAGGCACTTGGCTCTAAGAAATCCTGTTGTTGCCTGAAAGCAGAAAGATGTAACAGATAAAACACTGGTTCGACTATCACCCTGTGGGTTAAAACATAGGAAACAGTGCCACCCACTGCCTCGATCTGAAGTTACACTGAGGTCCAACTAATGGCTTACAGTACAACAGCTCCAACAGAAATCAATACCATTCTGCACCAGGGAAATCAAATGTTAGAGTGATACACTACACACATAAAGCTGAAGTGGTAGTTGTGCTGTGAATCACAGATGTGTCGCGCCAACCCTGTTGTCTGTGACTGCCTTGTAAAAGTATACAGGTATGTTAATGTAGTACCCTGGTGTTTAGGGCCAGCTATCTGATTTGAGGGGCTCCCAACTGGCTTCATATCCCCTATGTAGTCCACTAGTTTAGTCATTTGGGACACGAACAGGGTATTTTCTTGTCTCCTGTGTGAGTGTGGGGGTCATGAGGTGTGTCACAGCAGACAGTAGCAAACTTTGACGCAGGGGAACCAGAAGCTGTGGGTCCTCAGAGCCAACACTTTCCCATTCTTCTTGTGACTTCTCGGTCACCGGTGGGAATGCAGGGAGGAGTGAGATTCTTTTATCTGAACCAGGAGAAAAGGCACGATTAGGACAGATTATATGCAGATTTGTCATCGTCGTAAATCCACAGCTGTCCAAGGCTTCACATTTTTATTTGTCACTTCAAAGGCATTCTTTACTGTCGCTCCTTGGTTTATTGTTTTAGTCCAGGACCACCGGTGGACAAATACATTTCCAGTCACTTGGTTTGAAAGTGGACTTCAGCCATTTGTCACATGGTTTTCAACAATGTATACAGTCAACATGAGGTGCTGTATGGTTGAGCCAGGGGTTTAGATATCCCGGGTGGATGCAGACTATAATGCCATCTATTGACGTTCCCTCTTCTGACTGACTGACTAATGACCCAAAACTAATGCGAAACCTTTCAAGACCAGACCAAAGCATCCTAGGAGGCCTCGTCCAGGACCAGTGGGATTACAAGCCTTGATCGTGCATTAAGGTCTGGGGTCACACGACCATTGGACACCTGCAGCAGAGGGAAATTAGTAGAGCTGCTATAGTTCACATTACTCCTCTTCCTCCTCCTCACCACCATGCTGTAGCAACAGTTAGGATTTCCTTCCTCCTCATCATCATCATCATCATCTTCCTCCCGGTCATATTCCTTCCGCACATTATTGCCAGACAACCGCTGTAGTTCACCTTCCTCTTTCTCCTCCACCTCCTCGCCACCGTGCTGCTGCCGCATTAACAACAGCTAGGACTGTCCTCCTACTGATCTTCCAATACCTCCCCCACTTCCTTCTCCTCTTGGTCGTCCTCCTTTCCGGTGTTGGAGTAGTGGCAACAGTAACAGCTGGCAGTGAGCCGTTGGGTGCCACCTCTTTCAACCAGGGTTCTCCGCTCCAATGGCCAGCTGTTTGCTATTCCTCATTCTGACGGCCTGAGAGACAGAAGACCAAGGCATCTCTCTCACACGCACGCACACGCACACACACACACACACACGCACACAGAAAACAGGATGCCAACAACACCTGGACGGAGGACTGAATAGTTCAATCAACAGATCAACAATAACAACTGCAGCCCTATCTAATCCCAGCACAGGATATCCCCATATTTGCAGAAAAAACAAGCTAGGCCAGGCTTCCGAAGTAGTCTGGGTGGAGAGCACAGGTGTGGCAGGTCAGTGTTACACACGTTATGGAGTCCAGGGCTGTTGTTAAAGGGGGCAGGGGAATGGGGCATTTGAAAGCAGAGGGCATCTGTTTTTTCCATTTCTCTGTGTTTACTCCCATTCTTCCCTCTCATTTCTGCTCCTCTCTAATTCAATTTGTGGGAACCCCTCTGGTCTCCCCCCTCCATCCCATCCAGCTGTCCCCAGTGAGAGTGCATTCCAGCTGGGGTTACTGGGGCCTTGGGGTGGCTTAGGGACCAATCCTGGAGGATTACCTCTAGCTAAAGGGGACAGACCCACCCAAAGCCATCAGACCAGTGGTGGGCTGTACTACACACCATGGCTTCTCTCGCTGCTTCCCTCAGTCTCCTGAAACACGAGACTGTTGGGCAAAGCTGGGGAGCATAACTCACGTTCTTCATTCTTTCACAGGGAAATCTCTCTTTTACTCACTCTCTCCCCCGTAGACGCCCCCACCCAGTGGCACAGTCAGCAGAAAGCGTTAATCACTGGGTCGACTGTTCAGTCTTCCCACACAAGTTAGGCTTAACACCAAACATCAACACGGCAAGCTCCAAACTGCTCCTAAGGGAAAGAGGCTTGATCTGTAACGTAACCATCACCGAGTGGAATATGTGCCTAAATATGTCACCAATCCAACAGCTTAATGTTTCACAATATCAATGTTTTAATTAGTCAAACTGCTGGCAGCTTTACACTGAAATATCTGAAACGTCTGAAATGCTGCACAGCAAATTGTTGTTCTGTTAAGAGTTGCTAAATGAATAGCACTACCATTCCAGCTATTATAAGGTTATAGACGTAGCTGCTGTTTATTTATGTAAATGTTTTTATTAATGAGCCTTTTTTATTCCAGGACACCATATCGCTCTGAGAGAGTTTATTCACCCAGCCAAAATCACAGGAGCCCTAAACGGTGTTAAGTCATTCCCAAGTGTGTCAAACTGCCACAGCATCTGATGAGGCAGGAAAATAATCTCCTCTGGAAGGCTCGTGGAAATACCCCAGACCAGCCTGGTGGAGAATGGGAGGTCAGTGTGGCACCACATCGCAGTCTGTCAAGCACACAATAGACCAGCTCTCAGACAGACATACAAACCAAATACTTCAAATTTTCAAGGGTATTAATGGTCATGGCACATTCCGAGCAAGGTTGAAAATCCCTGTCAGGGATAGCTTTGGCATTTTTTTTATTTAGTCTGGGTGTCCAGAGTTTCCTCCATGCATGTATCAAATGCCTTGCCTGTGTTAACTTATATTTTAGACTGAAATGTCAAAACTCATATTCTGGCTCAGCCACTGTGGTCCCTAAGTAGACACTAGAGGGCAGTGTTACACCACACCTTAGCGCGATAAGCCCATGAAATGAATAAGACAATGAGACCAGTTAAAAGTCAGTGGATAACATTTTGAAAAGGTCTTTAGATAGAATAGCCATAACTACTTTGTAATACTTCAGAGTTAATGTCCACAAAACCACATTTCCAAATGCTAAGAAGTCACACAATAAGATTGAGAAAAGTATGCCCCTAAAATAGGCTACTGACATTTCTGAAAGACTAACTAAATCACACACATCCCTTTTGTGTGTGTGTGTGTGTGTGTATGTGTGTGTGTGTGTGTGTGTGTAACATGACATTAAGTAACAACAGGCAATAGAAACAACTGCCCCAGTTATCATCTGCCTACCCGTTATATTTATTCTGAGTAAAAACTAAGAACTGGAAATGGAATATGTACCTGAGAAGATAACACCACGAGCACTTCCAGGGGCAGTGTGAAGATCAGGGCCAGGTTGAGGTCATTGGCCATTGTTTCTGGCATCTCAAGCAGGCTACCATCAGAAACATACTGGATGATCTCAAAAACTATGAACAATGCTGGCTTAGTCACTGGTCTCGGATCAGAAGACTTACCTATCAGCGGTCCATACAATCAGTTTTTGTTCTTTAGCCACTCCAATTGAACATTGGCCTTGTGTTTGGAATCATTCTCCAGCTATTTGCTCATTATTCAGTCAATTCTAACAAGACACCCAGCTGCTGCAGATGAGAACCATCCCCAATGCATGATGCTGTCGCCCCCAAATATTCACTATTGTGAAGGCATGAGTCATGATTGGTCCACCACACATACATTTTGAGTTACAGTCAGCATGTAAAAAAATCACCAACAAACTTTTTCTACCTGCAGTGTCCAGATGTTTTATTAATAAATATTAAGTAATATTAAGTTATACCCCTTGGTCCCTAAATTATGCACAATTCATTCACAGAAAATGCTAATTTATTTCATTTTAACATATTCAACATTTCATTTGTCTTTAGACAAAATAAATAAAAATAAACCCAGTCAATGAATTATTCAAAAGACGTGACAGATCAACAAATTAAGTGGGTTCCAACATTCCACCGCTCAATTCTGCATAGCAACATGAAAGTCATTGGCTCAGTTAACCAAAATACTATTATTTAAGTGCTACATATAACAGATGTTTTTCAGCTACCACTAACAGTGCAATACGGAATTATGCCATAAGTGCATCTATAAACTTCAAGTTAGGTACTTAGAACAAATGCATTGACCTGCCACTTCTCAATCTCAAATTGCACCCTATTGCCTAAACCTAAACATTAACAGGCACTAAATAGAGACCAGGGAGCCACTGGGAGCGCAGTAATGTGATTAGGCCTGGCATTACAACTAGTCTGTAAGTGATAACCATTACTTTGTTAGGCTCGCAATGCAAGAGACTGCTCCATAAAGCTTGTTGATTTATATAGCTAATGACAACACCACAATTCACATGGTTGCATATACTCACAGTGATATCATTATTTAATGCCATAAAAAACATTTCCTGAATAATGTGCAAACATTTCCAACAAATAAAACATAAAAAATAAAGCAATTAATCACATTTCTGAAATTAAAACAAGTTTAAATAGGATTGCCAATGCATTTTGTACAAAAATATAAAGGACAGTGAACACAGACACTGTAATCCATCAAATAGCTTATGGAAAATTCTATCTATTTGGAATCTGTGTTGTCAATTGCACCTTTAAGTGCAAGTGATGAACAAGTGATTGCTTATAAGCAACCAATGGCTTATATATCCACAATAAATGCTTCACTACAGTAAATGCTTCATAGGGACTAGGCCAGGGCCTGTATTCAAAACGCTTAGAGTAGGAGTCTTTCATGATGACATGGATTTACGGAACGTGATCAAACAGGAGACACTGATCCTATATCAGCACTCCTACTCTAGGACTGTTTATGAATACAGGCCCAAAATCTTGGGAAGAGTGCAGTTCTGTGTCATTACTACAAGCTCATCGACCAATGGAAGAACTGGTTGAGGATCGCATCGGAATCACAACAGCGCCACCGACATACGCTGAGCAGAAAACTGTAATAACCAACCGTATGACTTACTCGAAAAACAGGAATGGTTGACAGTCATTGTTTTAAAGCATCAGAGTGCGAGCTAAAATGCAAACTGGTCAATAGTCCACTACATTCCTATCCTCCACAACCTCTGTTCGCTCACAACCTTTCTCTTTCTGCTGTCTGACACTCTTTGGACATGACACTACTTTTTGAGGCTTAGTGCCAAAACACACCATCCGCTATAAAGTGGACAACTTTTGATAAGGCCCAGTAGGGCATCAGGTCAATGACAGTGAGTGTGTGGACCACGGGAAGCCTTCCACCAGAGCCTTTCCTCCAGGGGGGGGACCACGGAGAGCCTTCCACCAGAGCCTTTCCTCCAGGGGGGGACCACGGGGAGCCTTCCACCAGAGCCTTTCCTCCAGGGGGGGACCACGGGGAGCCTTCCACCAGAG
>JACXGJ010017881.1:0-10741 GCA_016801105.1 Esox niger
AGACTGCGTTACCAGACTGCGTTACCAGACTGCGTTACCAGAATGCGTTACCAGAATGCATCCTTTGCGTGTTTTTGTGGAGGTGGGGTGCCTAAATGAGACAGACATCGCAAAGACGATGGACGCAAAGATGACCGATATCCAACCGACATAAACACATGGTATTCATCAACTACACGGTTGCTAAGTTGTGCACATTTCTTGGATCATTATGTCTTTGGGCTCTGCAGACACTGTATACATATGTATGCATATGAAGCAGTTTACCGATTCCTGTATGTTTTTATGGAATACTTTCGCGTATGGTGCACTCACAAAATGCTGTTGTTTTTCTCTGAAAATGGTCCCTGTAGATTTGCCCAGTGGTACTGTGTGTTCAAGCAGGAAGCTCTTTTAGTCTGTCAAGAGAAGACAGTTACTCTGAGAGTGTATAACATTTGACAGGTTCAATCAGAGAGACCAACCAAAAATAATAATGAAATATCCCCATTTAAGGGCCTTGCAACAATTTGACGTTTTTGTGTGCCGATCCAATCGGTCAGTGGTTATGGGCTGCGTTCCAGAAGCCACTGTTTCCTCGACGGACAACATCTGAGTTCTCAACGTTTGTTCCATGTAACCAGTCAAACGTGCAAAAATACCCTCAGTGCTAGATTTTCTAGACACGTCTGGGGAAAAATCATAGGAACGTTGCTTTAGTTCTTTATTTTATGACATAGGACGGTATGAAAATGCCCGAAGAGAAGGGAGAGTGTGTGCCGGAGCAGCAGTGGGCCAGATTAGAGCCATAGGTGCACTTTGATCAATGAGCCAGGCCAGAGACAGGAACATCGCTGAATTAATGTAGTGTTCAGATCACTTTCCGCCAAAGTCGGGAATGGATAATTTGATAAAGTCACGGCTTGTGGCATCTCATTACTAGTGCATTTAGGGTAATTACTGCGGGAGATAATCTGAAGGCTGGATAAATACAGTAGATACGGGCCGGGGGGATTTAAAAGATCTGCGAGTGGAGATCTTTGAGGGCAGATGAAAAGATCACGTCGTTGACATACGGAACCAGGCTCAGGGTTTTGTCATATTCAGAAAGTAACCCAGAGTGGCCTTGCCGCGGATTGGTGCTGGCACTGAACAGGTATTTAGTTTACATTTATGTTACTCTAAGTATGTTCACTTGCGCATCCCTCAGGCGCGTTTCTGGTGCATGCCTCGTTGTTGCAACACATGTGCAGAGGGCACTCCTCGGTCCTGAGTGTCCTCGTCAGGCCGCTAATCCACCGTCTTCTGAGTGGCGCTCCTGTCTGTGCACTCTGAGGAGGACAGTCACATGTGCTGCTCTGCAGAGGGTGGCTGGTTAAAGACAGTGGCAGAGGAGTTACTCTGTAAGCCGCGTGACACGATCCAGAGTGGCGGGTCAGAGCCTAGAAAAGGTAACCATAAGGTATTAGTGGACAGATTTTAGGGCCACGGATACGCCTTTGACCACACGGAAAAAACCTTTAACCGGTCGCCTGTTTGCCTGGATGCTTCCAGAAAATCGACACTAGTGAGGGAAGGTTCAAAATATATATTTATTTGTATTTAGCTTTGCTGATGAATGATGAAGGCCAAGAAACAAACGAGAAACCAACAGTCTTGAAGGAATCATGTGTCTACAAGCTTTCTGCTCTCCAAAGTGGTCCTACCGCTGGATTTATGGCTGAGAATCATGAAAGTGTTCTTCTTGCCACTTCACCAGATAGCCTCTGTTTCCGGTCCACTGTGCAGTGACTATGATATCATATGTGTTGAATGTCAGATCCTGCTGCTTCAATGGGCCTCTAATTTATTCTGCTTCTCCTTCAACACACATACACATTATACAAATATAGATAGATAGATAGAATAGATATAGATAGATAGAAGTTGCCGAACCACGGGCTTTGGACAAGGGATTGATTTGGGTTTGAGCTTCCCGTCTGCCTAACACGGCCTTCTGTCTTCCCCTCTGCAGATCCGCCCGCGGTGGAGCCACTGTTCACAGAGATCCGCCAGGGTCTGGGTCGGGCCTTCGCCCTCAACTGCCGGGTCCTCCGAGCCCACCCGTCCAAAGTGCTGAAGTACGAATGGAAGCTGGGCACCCGGCTGTTGACCATGGGCCAGTTGGACCAGCGTGACGAGACGGACTACCACGTACGGGCCCTGAATCGGGAGGGCTATGGGGAATACACCTGTGAGGTGACCAACGAGGCTGGAGCTGGCACATGCAGGTTCTTGGTCACAGGTACGTACAGTGAATGTTAACACCCCATTCCAGTTTCCATAGTTGCAGTGGACTCCACCACATTGACGTTACCGGAACAAAAAACAAAAGACGGCGATCCGTTTCTTGCTTCAGGGTCTGCGGAACACTGTGCTTTCATTTGTGGACTTCCCCACGTTAAGCTGTGAATCGGTCAAACCTACGTCTGATATAGAGGAAACGGGCTAACGAAGTTCCTGGGGAGCTGTCCCATGTCATTTACACGTCGCTCCTGGAAACAACACTGTCCTAAATGGGGTCCTAATCCCTGGTCTTAGGGATCTGGTCAGTTTTAGTGTACTACTTGGGTGCCCTTTCGTCTGCAACCAACGTATTGATTTGATTAACGTTTGCTTTATGTGAGTGCTCTCGTTTGCAGCGAGAGCCTCGGATTGTCAACAGACCAGCAGAATCTACTCCTTTCTGTTATGATGTTTCCCTTGGACATGGCCTTGTCAGCCCTCATTTCTGAAAACCTAATAAGCTGCTTATCACCGACCCAACAATACGTTGCAAGATTTTCTGTCGGCACCAGTGGCACAAGAAGTGAAGTTTGCACAACATTTCAATGTGTTATTGAATAGATAAATGTCAGGCTGTTTCGTTAGAGTTTGTTCGTTAGAGGACTATATATGTTTAGACATGCAAGTTGTCACCTTCACGGTCAACACTTTGTTATACAGATGGGGTGTGTTAGTGTGTGAGCATTACTGTTCCTGACTCAGCGTGCGCTTCATTATATTTGTCGAGAGGTTAGATTCAGAAAAATGAAGCTCAGTAAGAGGTTTCCTTAGAGAACGTGTATTTCCATTCGAATATCAACACTTGTGAGCATAGGTGAAAAAAGGGCTGTTAATCTCTTCAAGGGAAAAGCCTCAGAATGTTTTTTGATGAGTCATGCTCTCTATCAATGCGATGAGATACTGTACATTACATTGAAATTCAAATGACTTCATTGTTGCCAGGAGACATTGTGAATATTGTTGCCAGGAAACAGCCTTATTCAGTCATGTTAAATAGTTAGTACACCACCTGGAAAGTTGTCTTTTATTATTTACTTATTTGGACACATGGATATTTGAGCTGAGTTAATAAAGGCTAACAAAACATTTCTAGAATTATGCATCAAAACAGGTGCAACTGATAAGATCATGAAAGTAACTTGGGAGGGTTTAGCCTTCCATAAAGATTAGAAACTTGGTCTTCACCATTTGAGTGTCTGATAACACAATGTCAAGAAGCAAAAGCCTGATGACTTTAGAATAAATATTATTGATGTCTATGAGAGGTTACACAGCCATTTCCAAGCAATTTGAAATAAGTTGTTTCATTGTCTGACAGATCATTTACCACAATGTTTCTAAGAAAACAAGGGTAACCTCAAGGAATCTACAGGTCTCTCTTGCCAGAAAATGTCAAAGTCCATGAGTCAAATTACAGAAACTGACTGCACAAACTTGGGCTAAACTACTGGAACAATGGGCTCTGGACAGAGGAGTCAAAGAGGGAGTTGTTTGGCTGCAACGCCAGGGACCATGTCTGGCAACTTACAACACTGCTTTTGAACAGAAGAACCTCATACCAACTGTAAAGGAGGGAGTTGGGGCCTGTTTGGTTAGAGGCTGCTTCATTACCTCAGGGCCTGGCCAACTTGCCATCACTGATCCAACCATGAATTCCATGTTGTACCAGAGAGTTATTGTGGAGAATTTGAGGCCATCTGTTACAAAACTGGATCATGAAACAGGACAATGATCCAAAACGCACAAGCAATGCTTCAACAGAATGGTTCACTAAGATGTAATGGAGGGTTGAGTCAAAGCCTGGATCTCAATCTTATCAATGTGCAATGGGGGCACTTGAAGTTGGGCTTGCATGTAAGAAATCCCGGAAACAAGACACTATTGAACCAGTACTGTTAAAAAGGGAAGATTCTCAGAAGGTAGGATAGTGGCTAGCTTCCTCATGTCCACACATTCTGCATCAAAGTAATTTTGTGCCAAATTGTGTTCTCTTCATATGTAATGTGAGAAAGAATCAAGTTGGGTTTTTCCAACAGAACTTTTCATATTCTTGAATTAGTGGTAGTATTTTCTGTTACGTGTTCTTCCACGCTTCTCTGAGATTAGTTTGTATTTTTCCATTTTACTTTGTTGTATGAAGTTGAGTCATTTTTACTTTCCAGGCTGAGATACTACACTGAGAGTACACAACAATTACTTCCTTATATGCATTGCAAATGACTCTCAAAACCATGTTCAAGTCTGTGTTTTACCTGAAAAGTATCCCTTTGTTGTAGGTGTTTTTTTAAATAATGGTTATCCAATTTGGCATGTTGCTTCAGATCCCGAAAGCTCATAATTTCCCCATTGTCAAAATTAGCACACGGAACCACTATATCGTGTTTCCCCCACTGCTTAAACCTTTGATCATGTGTGTTTGGTTTAAATTAATCATATTATTTGCACACCAACTCTGTGTACAACTTCCTCTCTCCCATTTCTGTTTCTGGAACATAATAAGACAAATATCTAACATTAATTTTGTTACTGGGTACAATATGTATGCCATATTCGTAATAATTTCACCAGACACAGTGTGGATTAGCATCACTGTTGTGCATATCATTCTTACACAGCAAAATGTATCACGCCAATAATCTATGGAACTTAGTTGTGCTGCATAGAAACAGTCTCTCTTGATAAAAATCGCTCTTGATAATTTCATTTATATTCCACAAATGGGGGAATTAGTCCCCCTATCAAGGGCCAATTAAAAGGTGCTGTACGTAAAGGGGTCAATAAATGTTTTTAAGATTAACCACTTTGATGGGAAGCAATAAATCCCAGGTTATTTGTTGTTCAATGACTTTGTTTAGTCATTCTGTGGTTTTCCAAAATATGACAAATTCAGAGACACAAGAAACTCTTGTGTTGTCTCCCATCTGCAGAGGGCTGTTGAGTATACACGTGTTAGTAATAACCCTTGAATATATTCTTTACATATATTATAAATCTATTATAATTGGCAGGGATTGGAATAGGTACAATAGTCTGGGTACAATAGTAATATTCACAACTTTTGATAACTACATGGATATGTTCCTACTGTAGCTTTATTTCGTTTTGTTTTGAGGTGCAGTGCGTTTGGTTAAGGTTTCTTCCAGGCATTTAATTCATTTTGATTTTCAATTCCAATTGAATTTGGCCTTTATTTCTAGAGAGAGGCACAAAACACATTCAATTTACGCCCAGATTAATTACCATCTTCCTCCAATAGGTTTATCGGCTTTGGGAAAACATGTCCTGGGTCAGTAAAATAAACTATTATATGTTTTCTCCTCCCAGAGTAATAACTTCTGAAGTTCTTACTGTCTAACTGTGTGCCAGAGGTTCCATATACCGGGCTAAAGGGTTCAGCGACAGGCAGTATCCTTGCCATGTGCCCCTTTTGAGGTTAATCTTGTTTGACAAGTTCCCGTTTACCTTTATTCTAGCCACTGGGTTCTGAGAAATGGCTATAATGCATTTAACCCCTAACCTCCCTAGATCTGGCTATAAAAATGTCCCATTCACACAGTCAAAAGCCTTCTCTCCATCAAGGCTGACCAAACCTGAACCTATACCCCTTTTTGCCGAACCACGTCATTAAAGCTGGCCAAGAAGAGTGAATGTCTCTTACTGAGAGGGGTCTGACTGACTATGTGATTGCCTGTTGTGTAAAGAGCCTAGTGGTTAGAGATGTGGCCTCTCATGCAGGGGACTGGTGTTTGATAAACATCTGTAGCGTTTAGCTATTCAACTGTCCATTTGTTTTCTAAAGAAATGAACCAGCTATGGCGTGAATCGAGTCATTGTTTTCATTATAGGTACTTTGTAGCTAATAGCTAACTATCCCCAACATAGCGTAGTGGTTAGAGACCTGGTCTGTCATATTGGCGAGCACTGTTTGGTCCTTGCCACAGGTGAAACTTATTAGGCGTCAGTGTTTGTTCATACTGCTCTCGTTTTCAATTAACACAGCGTAGTTCACGTGGCGTTGTGGTTTGCTATTCAACTGTCTATTCGTTTTCGCAAGAAACGAACCAGCCATGGAGTGATTCATTGTTTTCATTGTAGGTACTGTATAGCTGTTAGCAAGTCATCTTTTTCCAATTGATCGTGTTACATGTAGTGTAGCGATCCTGTTAAACCTGTTGTTGGTTTGGATTTGATCTAATGTAGGGAACCGTGGAGTTTTGCCTTATTAGTTTGCCAATACAAGTAAACAGACACCACACGCACCCACACCCGCGGTTTAAATAGCTAGTGGTTAAAGACACGCCCTGTTACATAGTAAACCGTGGATTGAATCCAGCCTGGCCAACAATATTCATCCCTTCTAGTGGCGGGCTGGCCGAACTAGGCTAGCCTGGTTCCTTTTCTTGTTTAAAAAGTGTTGGTAACATGTTATGTCCTTATGATGCTGTCCAGTCTGAGAACTTAATGATTATAATAATAATATATTATTGTTATATATAATTATTATTTATTCATTTTTATAGATGTTATTATTATTATTTTAATGTATTTCTATTATTATTGTTTGTAGAGCACTTTGTATAACATAACTAGAAAAGCGCTATACATATAAAGTTATCATTATAAATTCAGTTTGGTCATCATCAATCAGATCTGGCCAGTCTCTTGGAATGAATTGAGGTATACAGTTTATAACATACATTCAGGATTGGCATCAGCCAGTGGTTCTTACGTTGTTTTCAACTTGGCCCTCCTTGAGAATAATAGGAAAATTAGCCTCTTTCCACGATGGGGAATTAGTCCCCGTCTCAAGGGCCAATTAAAAGATAAAGTAAAGGGGGCCAATCATTTTGATGGAAAGCCACAACGACCTGGATATTTGTTGTTCTTAAATCAAGATCCTGCATTTTCTACCTCTTCCTCTCTAATTGCTGCCATGAGGGAGTCATTCTGTGGTTTTCCATAAGATGACAAATCCAGAGAGCCAAGAAACGTGTGTCTCCCGTCTGCTGAGGGCTGTTGAGCATATAAGTGTTCATAATAAACTTTGAATGTATTCTCTGCGTCTACAGGTTCATGTTTAATTTGTGTAGTTTGCAGATCTCATTTCTTATGTATTGTATTTGCTTTATGTATGGCATCTACCTAATAGATTAATGACTTTTGGGCTCGCCACAGAAAATGTCTGTTCTAAATATCTTTTTTTACTCTCTCTTGTTATCGAGGATATCATCTATTTTTCACCTTGTTTCTTTTGCTGGTTATACTATTCATGGATCAAATGGGTGTTTATGCTTTTTGTTCCTTTCGAATGTTTCATTAAATGTTTGAATGCAGCCAGTGAAGTCCTGTTCTGGGATGTCATTAGGGCAGATTGTTTCCCATGTTTGACCACCTTTATTGCTTCCAGCCGATGGGTCAGCTTCCGCATTGTCAGTGTCCTGTACATAGCTTCATATTTCCATTCTTATGTGACCTGCCACGTATCGTTCAAAAGGCTCAAGTTTTACCTCCACATAGATCCTTGTGATTAAACTATGTTCAGAAACATTAGTTGCACCAATCCCACAGTCATTCACTCTGTGCCCGTCGTCTCCATTTTTTTAAACGTGTTCTATCACAGAACAGACCGAGGGATGTAGTCATAAGTGTAATCTCTTCATAATATGTGGAGGTCCCTCCTGACAATAAACAACTTTGTAAAGTGCATTTTATTTGTCTTAGCACTGGTCATGTCCAGATAATGATTCACAACCATGTTAAAGTCACCAGAGCAAATATGTCTCTAATGCCACGATTTGAAAAGCATTTGTTGAAGAAAATCCTTGTAGCTATCTGGGGGGAGCGTAACCCTTAATGAAGGTTACCTCTTAAAGTTATACCTTCCCCCTTAACAAAGGTTATCCCTTTATGCTCTGTCATCCCCTTAACAAAGGTTGTCTCTTTATGTTCTACCTTCCCTCATAATGAAGGTTATAACTTTATGTTTTCCTCTTCATAACCGGGTACCTCCCCATCTTGTCCAACATTTCTATATAGCACTTTATCCCCCTTTGGTGTTTCTGAGTTGTCAGATTTGTTTCTAAGACCACATAACTTTTTTTTTTAGCTCTGTTTGTGATAAATGTGTTTCCTGTAGGAGTATGACTTGTGCCTTCTCTTTTGTTTTCTCAATATCCTTGCTTCTGTTGACGTGGTGATTCCTATCGTTAACATTGAGAGACACCACCTTGAGATCATCAGTCATGCTCTGTGATTGTGCACCAGGACGATATTGAGATGCCAGTGACAAAGAACATTATGCCATGAACAGCTTAAGTTAAATAATCTTAAGTTCTTCTAGCATCTTTCTTTTTGTCTTAACCTTATCCTTGAAAGTTGTCAGGTTCCCTCTCATTTTGGCTCCAAATTAGCAGATTTCTCATATACTGACTTCAAATTCTGCCTCCTCAGCTCATTAAGAAGTTTTATAAGGTTGAATTCCAAATATGATTTGGGGAAAATCTTTAACACACAGTATCGCCGTAATTAAAGTAGCCATATCGACACTCTTCTAACAGAAATCTGCATTCTGTTGGTTTTTATCTTTTTGTTGTTTGTTGAATCAGGTTATCTTCATCTGTCTATAGTGCCGAACCGAAGATTACATATCGGTATGTAAAATAAAAATACACCTTTTCAGGAGATGTACTTATTTTGTTACAACTGTTTGAGGACATTCAGTCGATACTTCAGGGAGGAGTCTTAGTTGCCACGGTGACATGGTGTTGTTATTTGTCAGTTTGGAGGTTGGTATATCAGAAACACTCAACCACTTATGTCCGGCCATTTTCTGATGAATGGGATGAATGTCTCAGTTGTTTTACAGTTGTGGTGTTCCAGGCGGGGCAGCGGTCCATAGCACTCTTTTGTAGCGTCAACCAGACCAGCATAGTTTAGATTTAAGCCTTTTCCTCTGCCACTATCGGATTAGTGGCTGGAAAGCCCCATTGACGGTCAAATTGTCAAGCTTTGCCCAGGGAGCAGGGAGGCACGGTCTGCAGGAATTTCCTCATCTCATTGTTCTCTAATGACTTCTTCAGTTAGCTCAGGCGCCTAGAAAGCTAGCCAAGGTAGTCACACACCTTAACCCGAGTGACTTCCTGGTTGGAAGAGCAGTGTGGAGGGCCGAAAGCATAATTTCTTGGCACGGATGTCTATGAGGAAATGTTGCCGCAATCTTCAACTCTCTCGAATCCGTTGGGAGTTGTTGCGATGTGACATGGCTTTACTGTAGATATAAATGCATATGACCAAATGTCTGGAGGGAAAATAATATGCAATGTTGTATTTTGTGTTCAGTCTGCAGACCAAGAAGTGTTGTCGTATCACTGCTAAGGTCTTTACTGAGTGATATCAGCCCCAATTTGGATTTACATTGGCAATTTTCTGCCCTGAACAGCAGCCACCATGAGAGAGGATTACTGTGGTCTCTGCCCTGCTCTCAATCCGAAAGAAAATGTCAGCAATCAAAGGGTACACCAAAATCCAGGATATATGAGAAGGCCACAGTATCTTCTTGTATGGCATTTCCTAAAGTTATTTGACTGTCAAATATGAAGAATATTAATTGACTGTCTTCCTGACAATAATTTGCGGTTCAAAGACTCAAGACTAAAGTCTCTGGATCCTTATGGTGGTTTAAATCATTAATATTTTTCATCTGGAAAAAGCATTAGCATCCAGAAAACACTATTTCTGTTTGTATGAAGGATGAATGCGTGTTAATTCAGTGCTTTTTGAAGGAGTTCAGTCACATGAAATTCAGTGACAAACCTTAATTACTCCACACCCAGACCAACAGTCTTACTTTCGAATTGTCACTAAGTATTGTGTGTGTGTGTGTGTGTGTGTGTGTGAGTGTGTGTAATAGTTTATTTTCACGTGGATCCTTTTGAAAATAAGAGTGCATCTCAAGAGGTTTTATCCTGAACATTTTCAAATAGCACGAGTAAAGTGTTGTCTAATGGTTGTGATGACTGATGCTTCCCTCTGCGTTCTCGTTCTGATTGCGTTAGAGCAGAACATGTGGTGTGGTAACCGCGGTAGGGACGGGCAATGACTGCTCGACGAGATGACGGCTTCACATTTCTGAGGAGCAGGTTGTGAAATATTGATGGCATGGGTTTAACTCTGTGGCTGGACTGCAGAGGCAGCGGCTTAGCTCTCCACCCACGGACGAAAAAAAGCGGTTTCACGGCCCAGTTACCTAAGACCAAAGCCTTACCTCCACCGTGGTTCTCAACCCTCGTATCTCTGATGGCCGCCTGTTTGATCATTTGTTCTTCCATACATGTGAAGGGATACATGACACCCACAGTGTTGCACTGTTCAGTTGTGTGTGTGTGTGTGTGTGTGTGTGTGTGTGTGTGTGTGTGTGTGTGTGTGTGTGTGTGTGTGT
>JACXGJ010017882.1:0-10740 GCA_016801105.1 Esox niger
TTTCACGTGTTTTTTCCAACTGCCGACGGTGTCGCCATTTCTCATTTCACCCGTTTTTGTGCGTACGCCTGGGTCAGAGCTTGCGTGAAGGACCGCACATTTTACCGTCAAGTTTGCTTTTTATAAATACCAACTATTGCGTAGAGAGCGGCGTACGCCTTCTTTTGTGCGTACGCAACGTTTATAAATGAGGCCCCTGATCTCAGTCCTATTAGGAACCATTGGCACAATCAACAGTCACGCCCCTGTTCTCATCGATGTGGAGCGGTGTGTCCAGCTTCAAATTCCTGGGTGTCCACATCTCCTCTCCTGGACCCTCAACACCTCAGCCCTGGTCAATAAGGCTCGGCAGCGTCTGTACTTTTTGAAGAGGCTGAAGAAGGCCCGTCTGTCTTCCAAGATCCTCATGAACTTCTACTGCTGCACAATGATGAGCATTCTGACTGACTCCGCCACAGCGCGGTTTAGCTGCTCCTCCATAGTCAACCAGAAGGCCCTGCAACGGGTGATGAAAACCGTCCAGCACATCACGGGTACCCAGCTTCCAGCCATTGCAGACCTCCAGTGCAAGCGATGTCTATGCAGGCCATGTAGCATCATCAGGGACCCTTCACATCCATGCCATAAACTGTTTGCCTTCCTCCCATTAGGCAGGTGGTACAGCTCTATCCGTACTCACACCAGCAGGCTCAGGAACAATATCTTTCCATCTGTAACCCTGCTGAACTCTGTGACTTTCCATCACTAACTATGCCCATCCTTTGTACTACTAAGGTTTTCAGTTTCAGTTGTCTACAGGTACGTGTCATTGCTGCTATTCCTGTATTTCATTTGCACATGCTGACTTGCAGCTTAAACTTGCCCTCATTGCACATTTAGAACTGCCATTGTATGTCTACATTGGGAACCTCATTGCTGCTATCCCTGCATTTTAGTTACACATGCTACCCTACTCCTTAAATCTGCCCTAGTTGCAAATTCAGATGCCATTGAGTATTTCCACTTCTACCCACACAACTATTTATCTCACTTGTACATACATTGAACTTAATACCTGTACATTTTCTGTAAATTTTGTAATCTTCCACTTCACATTCATAATTGCCGAATATAATGCAATTTGCTCTAATTGTACACCTATTCATTCCACTTGTACATACTTAATACTTGTACATTTTTCTGCACTCCTCCATTTGCACTGCTGGTTAGAATTCCATTGTTCTGTACTTGTACTTGTTCAATAATAATGAAGTTGAATCTAATCTATTTGGAAATATTTGTCCACAAACATCATCCAAACAACCTCAACATAATGGTGCAAATCTTCCAAAAATGGGTCAAAATCACTCCAATCTGGAACGTACTACTTACTCTATAACACTCCATAAGATGCATATGGTTCCCACTGGTCATGGAATTGAAAAAGTATATTCCAGACATGAAAATGCCGGTGATTTTATTTAAAAAATCATTGCCATTTATTAAAATGTATTTTCGATGCTGTATTCTTCTTTATAATTTTTTTTCATGCATTTTCTGTATTGTGTATCGTTATTGTTAGACTACTTCATTTTGCAGTGTCCATTTATCCCTATTCCGCTCTTTAACTGGAAATCACTTCAGTAAAGATACACAGTCTTCTGTACCTGCCAATGAAGGCAAACATGCCAGAAAAATTACAATTTCAAGAGCTTTGGCTACATAATGATGACTTCAAAGACAGGGTGTAACAAATAAATGACAGAAAAGTTAAAACTGTTTAAAACTACTATCAATCTATTAAATATGGGAGATGGAGCACTTCGTAGCCATGCAAACAGTGAGAAGCATGCTACCTGCATGAAGATGACAGGAGCATCATCCTAATGATGATCATTATGGTGCTTACACCGATCAGCCATAACATTATGACCACCTGTCTAATATTGTGTAGGCTCCCCATTTGCCGCCTCAAACAGCCATGATCCATCAAGGCATGGACTCTACTAGACCTCTGAAGGTGTGCTGTGGTATCTGGCACCAGCAGATCCTTTGAGTCCTGTAAGTTGCAAGGTGGGGCCTTCATGGATTGGACTTGTTTGTCCCGCACATCCCACAGGTGCTCGATTGGATTGAGATCTGGGGAATATGGAGGCCAAGCCAACACCTTGAACTCGTTGTGGTCCTCAAACCATTCCTGAAACATTTTTGCTTTGTGGCAGGGCACATTGTCCTGCTGAAAGAGGCCAGTGCCGTCAGGAATACCGTTGCCATGAAAGGGTGCACATGGTCTGCAACAATGCTTAGGTAGGTGGTATGTGTCAAAGTAGCATTCACATGAATGTCAGGACCCAAGATTTCCCAGCAGAATATTGCCCAAAGCAACAAACTGCCTCTGCTGGCTTACCTTCTTCCCAGAGTGCATCCTGGTGCCATTTGTTCTCCAGGTAAGCAACGCACACGCACCTGGCCATCCACGTGATGTTAAAGAAAACATGATTCATCAGACCGGGCCACCTTCTTCCATTGCTCCGTGGTCCAGTTCTGATGCTCATGTGCCCATTAGGACACCCTGACTAGTCTACAGCTACACAGCCCCATACACAACAAACTGCGATCCACTGTGTGTTCTGACCCCTTTCTATCAGTATCAGCATTAACATTTTCTACAATTTGAGCTACCGTAGCTCGTCTGCTGGATCAGACTATACGGGCCGCCATCACTCCCCATGTGCATCAGTGAGCCTTTGGCCACCCATGACCCTGTTGCCGGTTTGCTGCTTTTCCATCCTTGGACGACTTTTGATAAGTACTGACCACTGCAGACCAGGAACACCCCACAAGGGCTACAGTTTTGGAGATGCTCTGACCCAGTCGTCTAGCCATCAGATGTTTATGCTTCTTTTTCCAGTTTCTAACACATCAACTTTGGGGACAGAATGTTCACTTGCTGCCTTATTTTTCCCATCCACTGACAGGTTAGGTTTAGATGATAACTAGATTATCAGTGTTACTCACTTCACCTGTCAGTGGTCATAATATTAAGGCTGATCAGTGTATTTTTTTGCAGTGAAAACCTTTGTACTGAAAACGTCAGTACAAGTTAAGTTCTGTATAGGTCATGGAAATTCTGCTTTTCAGTCAGTTAAAGTCAGGGAAGTCAGTTAATTTGACATTTGACAGAGTGGGAATCCTGGATGCCGTAATTGCATCTCTACCAAATACCACAATGTTGGGAATGAATAACTATGCAACATATAGCTCCGTAAAAAATTACAAAACCACTGCACCTTTTTCTTTCCTTTCCAAAAATATCGAAATGGAAGATTTTGAGTGAAGAAGGGTTATAATTAAGAGACCACTGCCATTGGAACGCTTCTGTTCCTCACTCAAAACTTTCATTTTAATTTTTTTGGAAGGGAAAGAAAAAGGTGCAGTGGTCTTTATATTTTTCCAGGGCTTTATTTCAATTTTTTGAAAGATATTTCTCAACATCAAATCAATGCCAACTTACATTAATTGATTTCACATTTCTGTGTTAAAAAATCAAACAGAACAAAATGTATATATACCATGTATTATCCAGCAATATGATAGAATTGGTCTGGGTCTGAATACTTTTGCATGGCACTGCATTTGCTTGTCTCTCTAAAATTATTCTGATGCCAAATTTTTATTCTTTTTGGCATTTGATACATATTTTACAGATGGATGCTCATTTTGCTATCTCTTGGTGAGGAAACATGTTAACGATTCTGCACCTGGCACTTTCACACTCTTTTGTGTCATAACAGGCTCTTTCAGGAGTCATAGTTCAGAGGAATGCTTTCTCAGATGTGGTGGTCATTCTCTTGACACAAGTCCCCCATTTAGCCACTCTCACTCTTGTTCACAGAGACTAACATATTTTTGATAATTTTATGCCACAAGTTCCATAATGGACTTCCAAAATGTTGTGTGGATGATTGCAATAAATCAAACACAATAACTGCATAAGGTAGGCAACAATTTCCTTCATGAAAAGATTTTCTAGAACTCTCTTAACTCTCTTGATCTCTTGACAGGATATGGATGCAATGCGATCTGGGATAACATAGCATGTTGGGACCATGCAGATGTCGGCGAAACAGTGACCATAGAGTGTCCGAGAGTGCTCAAGGCTTTCTTTGGCCGAAATGGTATTGTATTGCAGATTTGTCTTTGTGTGAATAGGAATTTCAGAATCAATGTCAAAGTCGGCTTTAAACCAATGCAAATGTTTCCTCTGTTGCCCTAATCTGGGATGACTAAACCTACAATCCTTCTTAACCTAATTTCAGTTTAGAACTCATGCCAATTTCTGGCATTATTTCTAATTTCACAGAATTACAGAAGTGTTAATCTAATCTAATGCAGAAGTCCTACTGTTGAAGTGCAATTTAAGCCATATACAGTCTTCTGGTGTATACAGTGGTGGGAAAAGTGTTTGCCCCCTACCTGATTTCTTATTTGTTTGCATGTTTGTCACTCATTCAAGAGGTCACAAAAGACCCCACAACAACATCCAAAGAGCTGCAGGCCTCACTTGTCTCAATTAGGGTCACTGTTCATGACTCCACCATAAGAAAGACTGAGCAAGAAGAGTTCCAAGACAAAAACCATTGCTGAGCATTAAGAACAATAAGGTTTGTCTAATTTTTGCCAGAAAACATCTTGATGATCCCCAAGACCTTTGGGGAAAACATTTCTAGACTGACAAGACAAAAGTTGAAAAGTACACTGCATTTCAGAAAAGATCATCATACCAACAGTAAAATATGGTGGGGGTAGTGTGATGGTCTGGGTCTCTTTTGCTGCTTCAGGACCTTGAAGACTTGCTGTGATGAATGGAAACATGAATTCTGCTGTCTACCAAAACATCCTGAAGGAGAATGTCCGGCCATCTTTTTGTGACCTCAAGCTTAAGCGAAGTTGGGTTCTGCAGCAGGACAATGATCCAAAACACTCCAGCAAGTCCTCCTCTGAATGGCTGAAGAAAAATTAAATGAAGAGTTTGGAGTGGCTTATTCTAAGTCTTGACCTGAATCCCATTGAGATGCAGTGGCATGATCCTAAAAAGGCAGTTCATGCTCGAAAACCCTGCAATGTGGCTGAATTACAACAATTCTGCACGGCTGAGTGGGCCAAGTTATCGCAAATGCTTGATTGCAGTTGTTGCTGCTAAAGGTGGCTCAACCAGTTATTAGGTTGCAGGGGGCAATCACTTTTTCACACAGGGCCATGTGGGTTTGGATTTTGTTTTCCCTTAATAATAACAAACTTCATTTCAAAACTGCATTTTGTGTTTACTTATGTTAACTTTGACTAATATTTGAATTTGTTTGATAATCAGAAACATTTAAGTGTGACAAACATGCAAACAAATAAGATATCAGTTAGGGGGCAAACACTTTTTCACACCACTGTATGTACAGTTCTGGAAAAAATGAAGAGACCAATGCACATATCCAAAAATATCGAAAAGGAAGGTTTTGAGTGAAGAACAGAAGTGTTAAAATTAAGAGACCACTGCAAATTGAACACTTCTGTTCTTCACTCAAATCTTTCCTTGTGCAGTGGTTTCAATTTTTTCTTCCAAAGTTGTATATCTTGTACTATGGCAACATCCTCCACTGAATCATGGTGAATTGCACCAAGCAAGGTTCAGACCATGATATGTTCTGCACAGCATAGGCTTGAGGCAAAATGATTCATGTGTGCTCCCTCCACAATCTCCACTGACCCATGTGACAGAGTAGGGTGCTGCTGAGCTCTTCACTTCCCCATCCCTACTGGTAACAATCTGGACAAATCTGTACTGACACTTGTCATTATAAACAAATTATAGAGACAAAGAGGATGATGGATTTAAATAGATAGTTCAGTATTTTGTCAATGGGGCATGTTAATTGGTTCAACTTCCGGACAGTCGGATGAACTTGTAGATACCATTTGTATGTCCCTGCCTAGTTCAGAAAAAAACGGCACCCCAGCGCTAGCAAAAGCTCATGGAATTCATGCAAGCTTTCCCTGTAGACTTCAGTATGTTTTGCTAGCAATGAATTGTAATAGGGAATAGACACAGGGAATAGACACAGAGGATGTGTTCACGGCCCTGGTGGCTGTTTTATTAACCAAAACAGATGTACATGGTGAGAAGGTGAGGGAGAAGGGAAAATCAAAGGTTAAACCCCGCGACTGGGAATGCAGAGTCACTTTAGAGCAGCCTCACAGTAGGGGGTTGGGAGGGATGGGCACTGTTTGTTGTTGCTCTGGTGACTGCTCCAGCACTCTCCATATCCTGGCTGTTTTCCTCCAACTCCGTCATCGAGCTTTGTCCTCTTGATCAGCTTTGGTTCTGGCCTCAGCCCGAGCTGCTCCCTGGGACCCCTTAAATACCTTCCCTGATGAGGTCCCAAGAGGAGGCAGGTGTGTTGGGGCGGGACTTGCCCAGCTGGTAGCTTCCGGATTCTTCAGGAAGCTACCAACATTTTATGTCGAGCACTGGTGCAACGCTGGTTTGTGGGGTGTGGGCGTATTTGCCCTAGAGAAGGAGGTGTTGTGTAAAATGGATAAAAAGAGGACACGTTGGGCCTGTAACAGTTGACCTGGGAGACAATTGTAGCAGAAATCTTCAGGGAGCATCATGTTACCCGTCATGCGAGCTGGGCAGACTGCTTAGAGAGGGTCAAATAGACTGATGAAGTGTGGCAACCGAAGAAAAAAGGGAATGGAGAAAGAGGCTTGTGGCAGTAGAAAGAGTGTGGCATATTAAATTACTCCACATTACACCTGGGGTTCAAGCATTGGCACATTAAATTACTCCACATTACACCTGGGGTTCAAGCATCGGTATATTAAATTACACCACATTACACCTGAAGTTCAAGCATTGGCATATTAAATTACTGTACACCACATTACACCTGGGGTTCAAACACCGGCATATTTAATTACTGTACACCACATTACACCTGGGGTTCAAGCACCGGCATATTAAATGACTGTAACCCACATTACACCTGAGGGTTCAAGCATCGGTATATTTAATTACACCACATTACACCTGGGGTTCAAGCACCGGCATATTAAATGACTGTACACCACATTACACCTGGGGTTCAAGCATCGGGATATTTAATTACACCACATTACACCTGGGGTTCAAGCACCGGCATATTAAATTACTGTACACCACATTACACCTGGGGTTCAAGCACCGGCATATTAAATTACTGTACACCACATGACACCTGGGGTTCAAGCACCGGCATATTAAATTACTGCACACCACATTACATCTGGGGTTCAAGCATCGGCATATTAAATTACTGTACACCACATTACACCTGGGGTTCAAGCACTTGCATCAGGTACTCTACTCCTTATATAGTGCACTAGTTGGGGAAGGGCCCATAAGGTGTTGTTTGGGATCCAGCTATCTTTGTCATGTCATTGTGAATAACTCAGAATAAACACAGTTTCTCACATCCTCGATTCCGCTGACATTCTCCCCTTGCCCCCGTCCATCTCTGCCGTGTTGCCGGTGGAGAGGAGCCTGCTTCCTACAGTGCGTCAGACATTTCTATCCCCGGACCCATTCTCTTGCCCTCTTTGGAATGGCAACTCCAGGAGAAGAGACATATTCAATATTAAACAGCCAAGGCTTCCTTGAACCAAACATGAACGATTTAGGATTCTCAGGGATAGAACACCCTTTGTGAGAAATTGGCCTGTTAAAGTAACATCTCTTACCGCTCCAGAAGACTAACTGTGCTTTTGGAGTTCTGTGAAAACACTATAAACAAGAGCTTGTGATTAAAACTTAAAAGGGAGCCCTCATCCATCATGTTCAAAATGGCATCTCAGCCACTGAGTCATCACTTAGGGGTTATATGTGAAGCCATGTGTAGCAGATAACACAAAAAAAGGATTTTAGTCCACTTGAGCGGGCTTACTACATGTAACAATGGTGGATAATGTTTGCATCCATTAGACTCACTGCAGAAATTGAATCATTGCATCTCAAGC
The DNA here is from genome assembly GCA_016801105.1 of Esox niger. Taxonomy (NCBI): domain Eukaryota; kingdom Metazoa; phylum Chordata; class Actinopteri; order Esociformes; family Esocidae; genus Esox; species Esox niger. The sequence continues at coordinate 8,029 of JACXGJ010017882.1, forward strand.
AAACAAATTTTTTTTATTGACTTTGATTTATGAGAACAACAACAGGGCTGGATAACCTTTTTAAGTATGTTTTTGAATTGAGGCAGTAGAATAATTTAACTAACCAAAGCGTTGTTTTTCCCCCGCAGGAAATATAAGCAAGAACTGCACAGCGGACGGATGGTCTGAAAGTTTCCCCAACATATCCATTGTGTGTGGGGCGGACGAGAATAAGGATGAGGTTAGCAGGGTCCTTTTCAGGGGTAGTAGAAATATCTTTGTCTTCTCTGCGTTTTGTCGTCTCCTCTCTCTGTCCTTCTCTCCGGCTTTTTCTCATGTCTTGTGTCTTTGTATACAGTTTAGCCAATGATATTATGTACAACACTTATGCAATGTTAGTTTTTACAATGGAAACTGTTGTTCTTGTTCGATTGCAATTTCCATTCTTTTGTACAAAGTCTGGAATATTGTTTCTGGTTTGACTGTAAAAACGAGCAGTAGGTGATGATGTGGAAATTTGGTCCTGGGTCTGTTTTGATAGGGAAGGTAGACAAGAATACATATTTTGTGTGTGTGTGTGTGTGTGTGTTTCTGTGTGTGTGTGTGTGTGTGTGTGTGTGCCAGTGCCTGCAGCAGATGAAACGCAGGCTTCTTAAAGGCAGTGTAAACATGCTGCTCATTGTAGAAACCAGCTGTCTCTTACATCTAAACATTGTACCAGGCTGTGTAACAAATTCCACCCTATTCCCTTTGATGCAGTATTTCTGACTAGGGCCATATGGGAAATAGGGTCCCTTCTGGCATACAGCCTCTGTCGTTCTGGTTGGCCCACTGTTGTTGAGGATGATGGGATGTTGAGTAGCAGCAGTGCCCTAGGAGAAAACACAACGAACCCTGATTATCCTGCAGCCATTCCATTGCACAGCATTTCTTCAGTACAATCTTTCTAAGAAAGCAGAACCAGAAGACGGGGCAGACAACCTCACAAATGACCCATCCATTCAGAACAATTTAAATAATCCTCATAAATAGTAAATTGTAAATTGGCATACTGACAGAAGGAAATGGCTGGCCATGTTTCCCTCCCATTCATTTGTTTAGTTCAGATTGGGGTCTGAATGCAATTACCTCAAAGACTATTGTGCTTTTCTTTCTCTCATCTATTGGAGTTTTTCCCGAAAGGGGCCACTGGTCCAGATCACAGGGCCACTGTTGGCACTCTTTTGAATTGCTGCTTCCCTAAATATTGTATTTATGTATGTGATGGCAGATTCCATTAGTTGTGTGATAAATATTTCCATAAAGTTTGCCTTGTGTAATCTTACCTAACTATTTTTCCTGTCAATTTCAGTGGTTTTAAGGCAAAGTAAAATTTCTCAGAACAGAGATATTCTTTTCATTCTGAATAATGGATGAGAGGATTTATTATTATTTATTTATTGTTTCCTATATGTTTGGACTGCAACCAGTGCAATGAGTTTTTGAAATTAATGAATATAGTTAGTGAATATACCAAGTGATCTTTTTGGGATACCACATCTAACCTGTAACCTGCCATCAGTTTGTACAGGTCAACTTCTTGTCATGTATGGTCTTGAAAAGCTGAACCACCTTGGAACACTGTATGATTGTAACCTCTTTTGGGAAGAGAAAGTTCCAGGAGGATCTTTTTGGGGTGTTTCAAATTGAAAACTTTGGTGGAACACAATAAGATCATTCATGAACTGTTTTGTTTGAAAGGGTTATTTCGAAAACGTTGTATCCTCAAATAACAATTCTCAAAAAGATCTTTTTTTAGAGTTTAACATGTTGAAAGCATCAGACAATGCTTTTTTACTTTAAATCAATAACGAATTATGGACATTTGAATACATCTTCATTAACAATTGTGTGTCAAAACGGCAAAACATCTTTGGTCATGTCTACTCTCTAGTTCTTTGTGATATTTAAATTTTACAAGGTGAAACTTTAGAGTGTGTGGTATAATGGCTAGGAACAAAAAATATTTTGAACTCTGGGTAGGCTTTGTAAACTTGCCTGGACTGTTTACTGGAAAACTATGGGGAGTTCTGACATTCATGGATGTGTGATGTTTAATTTTAAATAAGAAATCAAACATTGAGGATGAGATATTTCATGTATCAATGAAAATAGATAATCGTGGATTCACAATTTTTGGGGACCCATTTCGGCTCGACCACATCACTTTTGCCACCAGTGGCCACAAATCACTGAATAGATTTCAGACATTAAACATATCACCAGCAACAACATACAATGAGTTCCAACGAGTTGTAGCATTTAACAACTATAAACCTCACCAGTGTCCTTCCACTGTGCATATTTGAAAAGGGTGGATCATTTCAATTAATTGTTTTGACGGAAAGATGTTTGCTTAACGAGTGTCAGGCTGCATTCATAACGGTGCTGCAGCAATAAATGAGTGAGGAGGGAGTTTTTACACCTCTGCATTACCCTAGACCCCAGTATCATATTTATTACACTACCCTAGACCCCCGTATCATATTTATTACACTACCCTAGACCCCCGTATCATATTTATTACACTACCCTAGACCCCCGTATCATATTTATTACACTACCCTAGACCCCCGTATCATATTTATTACACTACCCTAGACCCCCGTATCATATTTATTACACTACCCTAGACCCTGTATCATATTTATTACACTACCCTAGACCCCCGTATCATATTTATTACACTACCCT
>JACXGJ010017883.1:0-10740 GCA_016801105.1 Esox niger
ACAGGTTGGGACCATTTATTATGTCTGTTTGACATGCTGTTTAGTCACAGCGCTAGTCTAGTTTACAGGTTGAAACTATTTATAATGTCTGTTTGACATGCTGTTTAGTCACAGCGCTAGTCTAGTTGACAGGTTGGGACCATTTATTATGTCTGTTTGACATGCTGTTTAGTCACAGCGCTAGTCTAGTTTACAGGTTGGGACCATTTATTATGTCTGTTTGACATGCTGTTTAGTCACAGCGCTAGTCTAGTTGACAGGTTGGGACCATTTATTATGTCTGTTTGACATGCTGTTTAGTCACAGCGCTAGTCTAGTTTACAGGTTGGGACAATTTATTATGTCTGTTTGACATATTGTTTAGTCACAGCGCTAGTCTGGTTTACAGGTTGAGGCCATTTATTTTGTCTGTTTGACATGCTGTTTAGTCACAGTGCTAGTCTAGTTTACAGGTTGAGACCATTTATTATGTCTGTTTGACATGCTGTTTAGTCACAGCGCTAGTCTAGTTTGCAGGTCAAACCCATTCATTCTGCTGTCTTTCAGTAGATGACACACCACATGGTAGCTGTCAGGCCCTAATGTCAAATCCACAGCAGACAGCCCAGATGTGTGCAGACAGATTGAGGATAAGAGAGAGAAAATAGCTTGTCTTCCTGGAGGCCAACGGAGGGAGGGGTGGGCTCTAAAATAAATACATGTCCTCAAAACTCCTACAGACAAATCTTTTGGCTAGATTTGAAGTGAGTCGTTCTCTCCTTTTCTTTCTCCTCACAAAGCACTGTTATTGGTTCTCCACACGGACCTTTCATCGCACTGTCTGTTCCTCCTTTCATTCACCAGTCATTTCTCTATCTGTTCTGTTCTCTGTCATGTTAAGCTAGAAGGACATGCTTTGTGTAGTATGTTGGTGTGAGAGAAAGCGGCCAGGAAGAAACCCCAAAACATTTTGGTTTCTTATTCTCAGCTTAAAACTGGACATAACCACCTATGAACTTTTGAAGCTGTGACGGGGCAGTGGGAAATAAACACATGCACACACCGCAACGGGCGAGCTCTGTCTACCTGACGACTTCTCATTTTCTGTTTCCTGTCTTTCAGGGGTGCAAAATTCAACTTGCCATTCAAATGTCAATGGCGTCCAATTTACTCTTTTGAATCTTGGTGTTTTACCGTTGACGTAACGACCCGGAAGATACATTTCAAAAGACCTGTCTCAGTGCCCTGAGGCTCTGTCTATTCTGTTAAATGACGTGTGTGAATGTGTGGGTCTGTGTGCCTGCAACCATGTGAAAGTGTCTGTAGTCTCTTCATGGTCAGTCTTTGAAGTCGACTCTCATGTTGAAATGCAGGCTCATGCCAAGTCTTGCGCTGTGTGCCTGCCAGTTTCCCTTAATCTGTCCTTTGTCTTCCTGTATTTTCTTTCTTTCTCTCTTTCACTGAGTGCATCATTTGCCTGGCATGAAATAGCCTTGATCAACCCTCAGAGAAATTTATTTTGTTTGCATTGCATTCCTCTTATCTTGATTTCATCTGCGATGCTCTCTTCTGTTTCTGTATCTTTTGTTTTTCTTGTGTTGCGTGCTGCTAGTTGAGAGGCCTTACAGAGGATATCTTCCCAGCTCTCATCTCCCAAGGTGACAAATAACAAGGCTCTACATAAAACTGCTACTTCGCTCAGTTTCAAGCAGCTCCCTAATCTGTAGCTTTTCATGTTTAAAATACAGAAATCTAGGATGGAGATTGTAAAATGCGAGTTCAGTGGTTTTCACATATTCTGAACGATCTTTTCCCAGAAAGTCTCATCTGAACACGATACTAATGATAGTTTGAATATAGGAGCTCATGGGTTTTATTGATTGTTGCAGAGGCAATAAAAAATATGACCCCTTTGGAATTACTTGGATTTCTGAATTGGTCATTGAACATTATCGGATCTTCCTCTAAGTAACAACAATAGTCAATCCCAGTCTACAAAAACGTATACCACACAAACAGTTAAGCATGTCTTTTTTCATGTATTTATTGAACCCAATATATACATGCAGGGTGGAAACTTTTCTGGACCTCTGGGCTTATTGAAGTCGGGGATCATCTAACCTGGAATCCAATCAATGAGATGAGATTGGTGGTGTTGGTTAGAGATGCCCTGCCCTAAAGAATACCACAAGAAGCATTGCCTGATGTGAACCAAGCCTCTAAAAAAAAGTAGATATCTGAAGACCTAAGAGTGATGATTTTTTACTTTTGAAAGCGTTACTGAAGTATCTCTAAAAGCCTTGATGTTCATGATTTCTTTGTAAGACATTGTCCTTAAATGCAGAATGTCCAGCCCTGTTGCTGTTCTCCCTAGAAATGGCCGTCCTGCAAAGACGACTGAAAGAGAATAATGCAGAATATGTGCAATGAGATAAAGAAGAATTCAAGTGTCAGCTAAAGACTTACAGAAATATCTGGAACATGCTAACATCTCTGGTGACGAGCTTATATTACGTAAAATACTTAACATGGAAGGTATTCTTGGAAGGAAACCACGGAAGAAGCCATTGTTGTCCAAAACCACATTGCTGCACGTCTTAAGTTCGCAAAAGAGCACCTGGATGTTCCACAGTGTTGTGGTTAAAATAGGAAAGAACACACAACACTATGTGGAGGAAAAAGTCAGAGCACACTAACATTAAAACCTCATGCCCACTTTAAAATCTGGTCAAGGGAGCATCATGGTTTGGGCTTGCATTCCCATCTCAGGGTCTAGACAAAACTAATAATTGACAGAAAAATGAATTCCCAAGTTCATCAAGACATTTTACAGGAGAATGTTAGGCTATGTGTCCTCCAATTGAATTTCAACAGAAGTTGGGTGATGCACCAGGGTAATGACCCAAAACAGATGTCAATGAACAACGGCATGGCAGTAACAGCAAAAAGTGCACCTTCTTGACTGGACCAGTCAGTGACCAGACCTCACCCCGATTGAAATGCTGTGAAATGACCTCGACTGACATTACAAGAATATTACGGAAATGAAAGAGTTTTGTAAAGAGCAAGGGTCAAAAATTCCTCCTGACCATTATGAAGGTCTGATAAACAATTACATGAAAGGTTTGGTTGAGGTTATTGCTGCCAAAGGAGGGTGAAACCAGTTATTAAATCCAAAGGATCACATTTTTCCATCCTGCACTGTGAATCTTTACAGGGTGTCTTCCATAAAGATATGAAAATATATAATTTTTTGTGTGGTATTAGTTTAAGCAGGATGTGTTTGTCCATTGTTGTTGTTTAGATTAAGGTCAGGTCAAGATTAAGATCAGAATTTCAGGTAATTCTAAAAGGTTCACATACCTTTTCTTGCCACTGTATGTTAAATGCTTAATCCTTTTCACCACAAATTATATTTGATGAACATATGCAACATAAAGATTCTTCGAACTACAAAGTTTGAAACAGTGTTGCACAACTACTGATCTTTTTGCAACCTGCATGCCGTTATCTTTTACCACATTGCATGTCAATAGAGATATTTTTGACAAGGAGCCTCGGAGTTGTGCAATGGTCTCAGAACGCTGCTTTGCAGTAAAGCTTTGTGATTGCAGATTGAATTTGAAATCCTTGTCATGGCCAGAGGTCCTGCTGGGGACATTATATTTGCCAACATATATTAATCTTTGACTCTCCTGGAACCTCTTATGACTTGGTGAAGTGAAGCAAGGCCATGTTGGCAAATTGGACGTTATGAAATTGGAAGGAGATAAATTTATAAGATATCTTTTGTTTAATAATTTCCTTTCTGCTAATGTAATTTCCATGACTGTCTGCTTAAAGTTGTTTCTGAATGGACGCTCGATGTGTGATTTAATCCGACCATCAATTTTACAATTTCTACATTCATCAAGTGTAAGCCTACTTACAATTGAAGAGGTACTAATGCTGCATTTATCTTGTGCTGCAGTTCATGTGCAATAAAAATAAGCGTTGTCAAGCAAACAGAGCCATTCGGTTGAATGAGTGTGGGAGTGCTTGATGAATAGCAGATGGATGAGTACAGAGCCTTGGGGAACTCCTTGGGTAATCTGAGCAAAGAGTTGGAACAAATGTCTACAGTATGTATCTGCAGAACACTGTAATAAATCATTATTGGGGTGGCTTAGGCTTATGATATATCGTTTTTGGAAGTCTTGTGGAAGGTTCTAAGCAAATAGCTTCTAAGCTATTCTAAGAGACTTCTTGGAACATCTCCACTGGTAGTTGATCAGTCCTTCATGGTATTTTTCAAGGACATTTCTGGTAATATTTCTCATGATGAAAGTTTCTGCCTGAATCCTTTAACTGGATTTTATTATTTTCCTCAAAGCAGTGACCTTTAAGTACTAGTAATCAAATAGAGACAGCTTTTTGGGTCTTTCACTGCATTTTGTCTTGACTCACAGTTTATTCAAACGTTTTGACAGCTTCAACCCCACAATTTGAAAATCCAGTTAAGCAAGAAGGCTTCCTGAAGTATTGCTTTGTTGATACAAACCATGGTTTTGTGTCTGTCAGAATGTGTTAGCTGAGTCTTTTCCAATACTTGGAATGACTTGGGTGTCTCAGGTAGTGAACCCATCTTGTGTTCTTTTACCAATCTCAGAAGAAATCATTATTTATACATTTTTGTTTAATTTTATTTATTCAAATGTGATTTTTAAATAAAAAATTCTAATTAGGTTTTCAGAGAGCCAATTAACACTGTCTAGATGAATACTTCAAAGAAAATATTCTCATGTTACCTAAGGCGTTGGAACTATAGCTCTCCTGTTGTTCATGACCTTATCATTCTCTGTGTCAGAGGCTACTGTCATTTAGCTGCAAGATTTTAACTCTTAACCTTTACTTACCTTTATTCTCTTGTAATGTATTGCTACTGTAAATGTATTTATTTCATTTCCTTTGGCTTATTTATCCTGGAGAGATAATGTATTGATAACGATATATATGTATACAGTACTGTATTTCCTGAGGACATGTGTTCATGTTGAGATATGATTTGTTATATTTCTCCTGGAAAGTTGATGATAAGTCGTGCTAGGTTTTCAGGCAGGATGCAGAGTAATGCAGTTTCAAAACAGCCACTTGTTGTGTGGATTGATAATTCTATTTCACTGTTCCACTGAACATGACTGACTAAAAAGCAGGGACTACAGAGCAATGATCACAAAGCACATACAGTTTGTTTCAATGATGGTTTGCTGTGTAAGACAATCTGACAATCTCTCCAACATCTGCATGAGTTTCTGTGGGAAACAACTCCTTTACTGTAAGCGGGATGTCAAGTTGTCGTCTTGTTTGTTTGTATGTCATTTATTTTAATCACATTCCTATTCCAAAATTGACCTGCAATATTTACAGTGGGAAGGAAATAGCGTCGTGTTCAAGTGCGGTCCAGTAACTTTTGGACACTGGTCGATAAGGTAAGAAAATGTGTAGCTGCAGCCCTTTATTAAGGCAAGAGCGACTTACAGGAAAAACTATGGTAAGTATTTGTGAAATGACCCAAATGTATGACAAATAGGGATACACCGATCCGGTACTGGCATCAGGAATTTGTCTACAGACCAAAAATACACGATTGGATATTGGTGACTCCAAGTCTCTGTAATGAGCAGGTGCCGTGATATCGATTGTTCTAATAATGTGCCGTAAACCACAGCCTGGGAAACACACCGTTTATGCCTTGTCACCTCTACAACAACCGCAATGTCTGCAGTCTAGAGTTAGTTGACACTTTATAAAGCTTTGCAAAATGTTTCAAGGGGTGACAAACTAAAGCTGACGCAAGCTAAGTCATTTAACGGTATCTAGCTGACTCAGTCCAGTTGAAAAGACAATACTTTTGGCATTTTTTTTATATCTTAATGCATTCAGATTTAAGCCTACTGTACATGTTAATTGCGTTAGCCTTTCCTTTTAATTCCATCTTGGATTTATCTCCTAAGTTCCTAAAGTTAACCTAGTAACACTTTGATCACATTTTGATTATACTACAAGATAAACATGCCAATTAATGTGGAAATGTATGATTTTAGCCGAATATGTTTACACAAACTTGGTTTGTCCTTTTATCAAGTCAATTTCCACTGCACCAAGACTTTCCATTGTCCAGACTGTATCCTCTTTTCGCAGTAAGTAATGTAGAAAAACTGTGGCATCAAAGAACATGTCAACAAAGTGAACATGGCAGTAATGGATCGTCAGGAACTCGTATTGATAGTGAAGCAGAGGTGCATCCCAAATTGCAAAAGCCTTGTATTCTCAATCATATTTCAGCTGCGTGTAATTTACATTTCATAGTTAAATGTGTTTAGGAGTTCTTTGACACCCACATATCGGAGCACATTCTTTTGTGCAGTGTAGATGAAGTAGTACTTATTGGAAAGTATTTGAGTGTACTGTTGGAGGTATTGGAAGGTAAATGAGTGTAATGTATGAGTTATGGGCAGGTAAATGAGTGTAATGTATGAGTTATGGGGAGGTAAATGAGTGTAATGTATGAGTTATGGGGAGGTAAATGAGTATAATGTATGAATAATTGGAAGGTAAATTTGTGTAATGTATGAGTTATGGGGAGGTAAATGAGTGTAATGTATGAGTTATGGGGAGGTAAATGAGTGTAATGTATGAGTTATGGGGAGGTAAATGAGTGTAATGCATGAGTTATGGGGAGGTAAATGAGTGTAATGTATGAGTAATTGGAAGGTAAATTTGTGTAATTTGTGACTTATTGGAAGGTTAACGAGTATATCATCGTACTTATCTGGAGAGTTGTTAACTTGCGTTTTAGTTGTCCTTAAACATTCTGTCAGACAATCCATGTCTGCCTCAGTAGGTTGTGTTTGGAGGAGAATAGCTGTCTGGGTTTCGGTTCAGTATATTAACACTACAACATTGTCTCCCTCCTAATGAGCCATGTGTTTGCATGTGTTTAATGGTCCCCACACACACACACACACACACACTCGTCTCTGCCAACTGCAGATCAGCCTCAATCACCAGGGTGCCCTGTCATCACCCCCCCATCCTTTCTGTCTACTGCAGCGAAAGCCCCCTCCTCTCTCTATCTCAACGCACACAAGGTTTTCCCACTCACTTATACACATGCAAGCTCACACACACATACCTGTGCATACTGATAGACACGCGTACATTGGCACATTGAATGGCATGACATAAAACCCACAGTGACAGTCATACAGAGGCAATCCACTGAGCCTTAAGACTTAAGAGAGGGAAATGTGACGAGGACAACGGAATGATATCTACTGATTGGCTGTGGCGCATGTGAAGAAGATAAGACCGGTTGTCTTTACCTTCAGATAGCATTAAGAGTGGGAAAGGGAGAGGGGAGGACAGCTAGGGAGGGAGGGAGGGAGGTTGAGGGAGAGAGAGGGAGGGCAGACGGCGAGGGGTGTGGGGGGGAGGGGGTAGAGAGACGTTTGGAAGGGGACGTGGAAGCGTGGAAGTGCGCTGGTGCATTCGGGGCTGCCAGGCTGTTACTCCTCCTCATTCTCTCGGTTTCTCGCTCCTTCTCTCCCGTTTATTTGTACGTGTTACGTAGCTCATCGTATTTCAGCATGCCTGCTCAGCTGTGTTCAAGGCAGCGCTGTCGATTAACTCCACGAGGCTGACAACGCACACATAAACACGCACGCGCGCACACACGCGCACACACTGCTGCATGGGGATGTTAAGCTCAGGATTGCTTGGAGAGTGAAGCATGGACCATGTTGCCAGGTCAGTGTGGTTCTTTAATGAGCTTGTCTGTTGTTTTTTGCGGATACTGTAGGGTGTGTGTGTGCTTTGAGTTTAGTGTGTGTGTGAGGTTGATATTGCAGTCCTCTTGAAAAACCCTCCCTGCGTTTGTATCGGTGTGTGTGATTTGTACTGGTGTCTGTATTTGTAGTGGTATGGGTGGGATTGTGCTCTCAGGGTAGTTTCATCCTCCAGTGCTGTAACATGGGGACAGTGAAGGTGAGGGAGGATGACCGGAGGGTTGGTGTGTATGTGTGTGTGACTCCTTTATCATCAGTGCAACAACTGATATCCAAGAGTTACTCATGCTAGCATTTTCAAAGGGTTATTTGTCTGTCTGTCCTACTGCTGTGAAGAGACATTGGTCTCTGTCCCCCTCTTGGGCTCTTTTATTCTCCCTCTTTTAAGTCCATCCCTTATTTTAATTTAATCAGTTGATCTCTCTTGTCCTCTTTTCCTTCATTCTCCCTCTCTCCCCTCTTCCTCCTTTCTCTCGATCTGTCATGTCACCGGTCCTTCTCGCTACTCTGTTTTATTCATAAGATCTTTAGTGGAATGGGAAACATCCCCTAACCTTGCCAAAGCAAGTGGATAAAATGCCAAAAGAATGTCCCAGTTATAAAGATATTTCAAATGACCTATTCTGTACGTGTAACAGTTTACCTGAGTATGAATGGCAGAGGAAAAGAAATCCTTAGTTTAATTCCTTATATCAGGTGATAGGAATGGTGAGAACTTTTCTGTCAGAAATGCAGAGGAAACATTAGACACACTTAAAGGCATTTCATGTGTTACATTATTTATGTGCCAATAATGAATGTAGAAATGACAGGGAAATCAAATTGAGACAAATATTGGTTGTGTTTGCAATGTTGTTGGTGTTTCACTGCTTTTTCCTCTTGACAACGGGTTACTAATCCTGCTGTTGTGACACATAACAGCATAGTTGAATGTAAATGAGTAGAGTGTCATGGGGAGGTTCAGACGGGCTGATTACGGCCATGTGTTGTTGTCATTGGCCTAGATAGACCGGGTTTTTCTCCTGATGGCGCTGATGCACTGATTTACCTTGGAGGCTCAGACCGACACACAGTACACACACCCACACCTAATATAGTTATATTAATGTATTCAACTTAAAAGTCCTATTTTTTATATAAGGTGGAAGGGAGGTCGCGGGGCGACGGAGGCTGATCTACACCAATGCCTGAGTGTGTGGGGGACATTGAACATACACATACGCAAGCGTGCACGCGTACGCGCTTTACTCATCAACCATGGGGACAATACAGTGTGTTGTAGCAGCGATTGGGTGTCTGCTGAATGTTTCATTACCATGTGTTTGGTACATTATGATGGCTTTTTGATTAGACGCTTTACCTTTTGGCAGCTTAGTCAACCCCCTGAACAAACACACACACACACACAGAGTTATTGCTCTTTTCATAACCACTTATTCTCTGTCCGACAGTGAAACGGGCCCTCCTGGACTGAGGCCGACTTCAACATCTGACTCTGAGTGTTTGAGGACATGTATATCTCAGTTGTAGAGCATTATTATCTTTTTCTCTTCCTTCTAGCACTGAGTTGAGATGACCCATCTGCCGGAGTGCACTGAATGGAATTATCTCTGGATAACAATGTCCGTTGAATGAATAAAATTGGACATGTAATAACGCTTGCAGGTTGAAGGTCGTAGGTTAAATTCCAGGGTGAAAACTTCTGAAAAGTATGACTCATTTCTGTTAAATGTTCTGGATGAGAGAGGGTGCCTAATGACTTAAATAAAGCATAAAACAGAGTTATTTAACCCTCCCGATAACCGTCTCCTGGGTCGTTGTGAAAATGGAACTCACAGCCCTGGCACTGCGAGGGCGAAGTTCTACAACCTGAGCTACAGATAATGATACATGTGATTCATGTGATTTCAGAAAAAACAAACCCACCCACTGGCGCACACACAGAGACGCACACGACTGGCGTGCTTTAGTGTCTGCCATAGCCATACATTTTCATTACCTTTCCTGTATCCTCTGCAGTGTGGCTAGCCTACGCCTCTTCCTTCTAGGGCACTGCTATAGTCCCGGGCCTAATGCTAGTGGACTGTACAGGAAATAAGGCTCGAACGGTTGATTACTCCCGCTAGTCGTCATACATGATTCCTAGCTTTACATTGTATCTGACCGAAACGTGTTCTGTCAGAGTACTTTTTGGAGTCAGGCATGATGCCTCTGCTGAGTTCCTGGAAAGCGCCAGTCATGCTTTGGGAGAAGCCCAGGTTAGCAAACAGAATTCATTATTTACATTGATTTTATATTTATTATTTATCGTTAATCCAAGAGCTGGGTGCCGGCTGTGCTGTCATCGCTGAAGTGAAATGAAAACCACTCTCTGACACTCTGATTAAACACTGCAGTTCATTAGTGCTTACCTGGAAGAACTGCTGTTTTGTCTACTGTGGACTTTGCTAAGTCAGTAAGACATTTTTATGTGTGTTTCTGCGGCGGTGCCCATAGGGATCTCCATCTTTTGGCTTTAGGCTTTTCAACCCCGGCCCGTTTCCCCAGAGACTTAACATCAGCCCTGTGGGCCAGCTCTCTAACCTGTGCCCTTTCCCTTTACGCCCGTCCACTCATTACTGCCCTATTTGGTGGTCCCACTGCCACACCCCGTCGTTGCACTTCACTTGCTCCCTCTGTTTTGCTGTCCTGAACAATCTAAAAAGGAAAGAATGTGCACAGACTTTTCTTTAGGTGTTATCACATTGTTCCCAGTCACGTGCCACTAGCAGATGCCTGCAGGAGCCGCACAGTGAGTCACAGTGTTTCCTCATGGTTGAATCTGATGCTACGTTCCGCTAGCATTCAGCGTTACACCACTGTCTGAGTGGCATATTCCTTCTAGTGTGAGTCCTTGGTCATGTCGGCGAGGAGCTTCTGTAACCGGCCTTCTAGT
>JACXGJ010017884.1:0-10741 GCA_016801105.1 Esox niger
TGTGTGTGTGTGTGTGTGTGTGTGTGTGTGTGTGTGTGTGTGTGTGTGTGTGAAGGGTCTTTCCCTTCTCAGCTCCTATTGTCATGTGTTGTCTTGGTTTGATTGTCGTTCTTCTGTTCACATTTACCAGCACTTATGTCAGCAGGTAGGCCCATCGTGTGTTGACCTGATACTGTATGTGGGTAATTGGTATTTTTTTTCTGCTACTTCTGAAATGTTTAGCTGTATTGAAGTATTAAAGGTGATTGGATGTGGTTATTAGGGCTGCTTAATTTCACTGTATGCTTTGCCTATAGATTAGTCAACAAGACAGTTGTGGCGTTATGGAAGGTGTAAATATTGTCGTTTTTCCTCTTCTGCGGAATATGTTGATTCATGGGTTATTTACGGACTGACCATTACGTACCACAGGCTTTGTGAAGAAAGTCTAAACCATTTCAGTTCTGTTTAATTTTCTGCATTGTATCTGTTGATATAAGAATGGTCTAAATGTTGATTTGTAAACTTGAAGAATTTGTGAGGTTTTATGGTACCATTACATTATTTGAGAAATGTTGAATCTAATTTGCAAACGTATTTATCTACTTTGATTATCTTAATTAAAATGTTGGATTTGGGCGTGATACAAAAGTAAATTTATAATAGTGTAATTTGTTTTTGAGGTTAGAAACCATTTTGATTCCATTGTTTGGATAGCTGAAGTAATAGTTAATATTTAGGCCTTCACAAAGTTTTTGTTCACAGCTTTAAATTGTTGTCTTTATTTGAAAAGAGCCATATAACACATGAGCTTTGTGTCCTGTTTTAAATCTTCAAATATTGAGTTGTGTTATGCCTTTCAGTGTAATCCTGGTCTTCAGCTACAAATATTATTAACATCGTACGGAGTTGTGTGATTTGCTCACTCCACAGGCGACTAGAGTGTCTGAGATTTTGTCCGTCTACAGCAGCGTTTCTTTACTGGTGGGTTGGGTCACGGGACAAAGGGTCGTGGATGTGTTGATTGGATAATACTGAACTTTTCTTTCGGCGGGTTAATGCTACATACACCGCGTAGAGCATCGCTAATGGTCTCCTGGATATTTTCCTCACACTTTTTACAAAACATCTAAATTGTGATATTTTACAACTAGCTAAAATGTTTTGTGCAACAATGATTAGTGGTGTGGAAAATATGAAAGCTGTGATTTGTGTAGTTACCAGGATTGCTGTTCTTCTTGGCTAAACCTGAAACTTAACACCAGGCGTATATATTTCATATAAAACTGAAGGGACTGTGCTAATCATCGATGAAAATACACAGTTGAGAAAGGTTTTTTTGGTAACTAGCTCGCAGAGGTTTGCAGAGGAGCTTTCGCGCTCACCTCCCAATTCTTCACGACGCGTTGTGAGTATTCTGTAATGCTGGGCGTCAAACAAACGCTGATTGGACGAGCAGTTCTTATCTTATCAAAACTGGTGCTGATGGGGAACAACCGCACCCTACATAAAAAAATATATTTTAAACAAAAACAACCGTATGGACAAATCATTTTTCCACTGGGAAACTTGACGTGTTTCCAAATCCCAAATGCGACATCAAACCAGCACGGATCAAAGAGAGACACAGTGATGTAGCACGTTCCTGAGCGGCACGGCAGCTTCTGTGACATCACAGCTGGATACGGGTTCCATTTAAGGCGGAGGTAGAAAGCGTCACGTTGCCAAGCGATAAGGAGGGCCAGCTTGTGGAGCCGCCACTCAGTCCCGGTTCCGCCCGATGTCACTCCCACAATTCTGCCACAGCGAGGCAGCAGGGTGTCCTGCTCTTGTCTGTCACACCGTCGTAATAATGCTCGTTCAGCACTGCCTATCTTTTGCAATCATAGTTTGTCTGCGATGTCATTACTAATAACGAAAAGCAGAAACCAACTGGAGCACAGAGTTGTCCTGTTGTCCACAAGCACAACAAATGTTCATTAACTGATCGAACAAAAAAACAACACCCAAGGCATTCCAGCGATGTCTGTCCACTGTTTATCTGGCTTTAAACAAAGGCATAGATTGTCCACCCGTTCATTAAGGCCAATGTTTGTTTTTTCATCTAGGCTTTTCAAAATTAACTCTGAACATTGTTGAGAACATTTATGTGGTTCAAACGGCCAATTATGTAGATTTCACCTGTAATAAAATGCTGCTGATTTTCCATTACATGTTTCCACTGCTTTTGAATAAGTCTTATGTAAGTCTGCTACTGCAGTTGTGCTCAAAAGTTTGCATACCCTTGGAGAATAATATATGTAGCATTTGTAAAGAAAACATGAGCAGGCAAAACGCATGTCTTTTATTTCTTATGGGATTCACATTCAACTGTAGGTCTTAACAGAATGGCACCTTCGTAAAACAAAACATGGCAACAAAGAAAAACATTAACTGACCCCTGTTCAAAAGTCTGCATACCCTTAGTTCTTAATACTGTGTATTGACCCCTTTAGCATCAATGACAGCACGCAGGCTCTTGTAGTAGTTGTCTATGAGGCCCTGAATTCTTGCAGGTGATTTCGCTGCCCATTCGTCTTGGCAAAATGCCTCCAGATCATGCAAAGTCTTTGGTCGTCTTTCATGAACCACACGTTTGAGATCTCCCCAGAGTGGCTCGATGATATTAAGGTCAGGAGACTGATGGCCACTCCAGAACCTTCAGCTTTTTCCTTCACCTTTTTCTGCTGACACTGATTGCAATTTAAAAAGCCACAGGTGTGGGG
The DNA here is from genome assembly GCA_016801105.1 of Esox niger. NCBI lineage: Eukaryota > Metazoa > Chordata > Actinopteri > Esociformes > Esocidae > Esox > Esox niger. The sequence continues at coordinate 2,745 of JACXGJ010017884.1, forward strand.
AATTAACCTTGAATTGCCATTTTCACCTGTGTGTCACCTTGTGTTTCTGTAACAAGGTCAAACATTCAAGGAAATGCAAAATTTTTATCAGGGCCATTTGGGTGATTTCTGTTATCATTATGGTTTAAAAAGGAGACAAACAACTATGTGATAATAAATGGCTTCATATGATCACTATCCTTAAAAGGAAGACAGTTTTTTGCATGATCATTCATTTTTTCAAAATCAATGCCAAAATTTCACAATTTCTGCCAGGGTATGCAAACGTATGGGCATCTTAAATGTATACCATATTGGATGATTCTGAATTGAAAACACATGTTGTAATGATTTCTGATGGCCAATTAATGGCATCTTTTGTCTTTCTAAACATAAAACCATAGCCTCTTAATGAATGTTTTAGCTTATTTGAGCTTTGACCAGTATAAAGCCCATGGAGACAGTATGTTCTGCAAAAAGTAGATGTCGAATAAGGCAGCAGTAATAAATTACAACGTTTACATTTATTTATTTTTTTGCAATCCATTTCAGACAAATATGGGTCACGACTGAATTATGAAAGTCAAATTTGAATCCCGAAACAAAACCAGTTCTCAACCTGAGACTGGGTTTTCTCTGGTTTCCGCTGTCAGTCAGTGTACTGCATGTTGGTTTATTTATTTTTAATTTTCTGGCGTGGTCAGTGCCACGATCGGTTGATATCTATTTTTATCCAGACAGGCGGCATCATCTGTGAAGACGCTAAGCAAATAAAGTCAGCGTCAACTCTAGAACTGAACTAAGTACACAGCTCTAGAACACCGTTCTACCGCTTCCCCTGACTAGTTCCTGCTCTCCTTTCTCAGGTCCGCCCACCAGTCACCACAGCCAATCTCTGCGGCCGCCTCTCCCTCCTCCCCACCACCAGTCGTCGGCCAACTCCCTGAACAGCAACACGCTGGCCGGAAGGCGTGGCCCCGCTCACGCCCCCTCGGCAGCTCCCGGGGAGGGGCCCTGCACGCCGGAGTCGGTCCAGCTCCAGGATAGCTGGGCGCTGAACAGCAGCGTCCCCCTGGAGACCAGGTCAGTCACACTGTGGCCCTCGTCTGACCTCTAACCTCTGGTCAGGAACGGGGAGCACACTGCACAGCTGGTGGAGCGCTCGCCTCCCGTCCTGGAACATGCCGAGGCACTGTTCCTCCCTCTCCCTCTGTCACTCCCTATCTCTTTGTCACGCCATGAACCTCCCTCCCCATCTCTCCCTATGTAACTCCTTTCTCTCTTTCCCTCCCCTCCCTCTCTGTCTTTTTCTGGGGTTCTGGCACATGGATGCTGTTGCCCATTCCTGTGTCCAGTGGTAGTTCCAGTGTGTTTTGCCGGGTTCTTGCTGGGCTGTGTTCCTCAGATCACACCCCAAACATGCCTTGTGCATAATTAATGAGGAGGAGGATACAGGTCACGTCTCTGGGATGTTTTATTCAGCAGGAGTGCTCCGTTTTACTGTCCGGTGCCTCCCCCTTCTCCCTCTCTCTCCCTCCCTCAGTTTCTATCTATCTATTTATCTATCTCCCTCTCTCTCCCTCCCTCTATCTCTCTTTCTCTCCCTCCCTTTCTATCTCTCACTCTCTCTCTCTCTGTCTCCCTCTTCCTCTCTCTCTCCCTTTCTTTCGCCCCCACTCTCTCTCTCCCTCTCTCTCCCTCTCTCTCCCTCTATCGCTCTCTATCACTCTCTCTCCCTCTATCGCTCTCTATCACTCTCTCTCCCTCTATCACTCTCTCTCCCTCTATCCCTCTCCACATCTATCTTTTTAAATGTTGGGTCGTCCAACTGCCATCCAGCCAAGCTCTATTGGTTAGTGTTTATGCCTGCCAGTGGTCACACATTTGGTGATCGAGGGGGGGGGGGGGGGGGCTGCTGTTACTTGGACCAGAGGAACTTGAAATGACAACTTCTCTATTTTCCTGCACTATTGCTGAGATGTGTTAGGATAGTGAGTTACTGCTCAGAGATTTACCTCCTGTGTTGGTGTCCTGGCAGCAAGCGTTGTCCTGCTGCGTTTAATTTTGTAGGTTTTTAGGCCATACGTTTCCCGAACGTCTCCAGTATGTTGTTGTGTTGGTGGGTTTCCAGGGTTTGTGACCTCCATTCCCACTGTGGCCAGCACTTCATCACTCTTTAAAATCCCCTCTCTGCGTTTGCAGACGCCACGTTGTCGAAACACACACACAAAAAAAAACAGTTAAAACCCAAACTGCATCTCCCCCTGACTGATGCCGTGTCCCCCTCCCTCACCCATCCATTGCCCCCCTCCCTCACCCATCCATTGCCCCCCTCCCTCACCCATCCCTTGCCCCCCTCCCCCAATCACCCCTTGCCCCCCTCCCAATCCCTCTGTGGTGTCCTCCTGCCATCTCAGTGCCTGTTCTCAGCAGGCAGATTAATATAGCTTCTGTCCTGACATATGGGACTGACCTCACACACTCCGGTTCATATTTCTTTGTCTTTCAGATGCCCCTGTCCAGGGCATCTTGCTGTCTTAGCAGTTTTACTAAGTTTCTGCCATTAATACTGCTGGGTGTCTGCAGAGTCTCCCAGATAGACACAAAGCAGCCTTTCAGCTGGGCCTTGACCCTGCCCGCGCTGACGGGCAAACCCGCCGCTACGCTGTCTATCACACTGCCATGGAGATGATACGGCTCATATCGCACACATGCACACACACCCACTCAAAGGCATGCGCACGCACCTTCCAGGGGGCTAGGGGACGGGCACGTGCACGCGCACGCGCACGCACCTTCCATGGGGCTAGGTGCTCAGAGTGTGAACGGCTTGGTGTCTGGAATCGTTTTATTTTCTGTAAACTAGAGCCTTTGTGCGCTGCACTCTGGTGGCGGGTTGAGAGTGAACTTTGACCTGACCTTTGATGTTCCCTGGTTGTGTATCTAGTGGTTAGCTAGCTCAATTACTTAATGATTCATCTTTAAAGTCTGTCATGAAATAATAACATAATATAATCTCATACCTCGCTATATGTCTTGGCGGGTGGGTTTTACTGACACACTGACCAATCAGAAAGGGATGGAATTGGGACTCAGCCAGACGTTGTTTCTGCGTTGCTCTGATGTTTGTGCTCTCGTCCTTGGAAATCTCCCAGTGCTCATGCTTCTCTGAACTCCAGACGTTTTTTATTGGGTTCAAATAGACTGGACTCTGGTGGATATAGAATGTGGCCCTAGAGAAGTGTGGACCCGGGACCCCAGTGGATATAGAATGTGGCCATAGAGGAGCATGGGCCTGGGCCCTGGTGGATATAGACTGGGGCCATAGAGGAGTGTGGACCTGGGCCCTGGTGGATATAGAATGTGGCCGTAGAGGAGCGTGGGCCTGGGGCCTGGTGGATATAGACTGGGGCCATAGAGGAGCGTGGGCCTGGGGCCCTGGTGGATATAGAATGTGGCCATAGAGGAGCATGGGCCTGGGCCCTGGTGGATATAGAATGTGGCCATAGAGGAGCGTGGGCCTGGGGCCTGGTGGATATAGAATGTGGCCATTGAGGAGTGTGGGCCTGGGGCCTGGTGGATATAGAATGTGGCCATTGAGGAGTGTGGGCCTGGGGCCTGGTGGATATACAGTAGAATGTGGCCTTGGGCCTGGGCCTGTCGTACTCCAAGGTCTTGCCGCAAATCAGAAATGCTGAAATGAAATGAAAGAATAAAATCTCCATCATTCTGAGAGGTGAGCTGAGTGGCTGCACGGTCCAGCCTCCACACACACATTTCCCCACGGGGCTTGTTTGAGATGCCTGGACCCTCCCTGTGTCTCTCTCTCTATCTATCTTTAGATGGAATAGCCTCCTCCAGCAGTGGGTCTATAGACCTATAAATGTTTCTCTTGTGTTTTCCACGACAGATTGCCTAGCAGGCATTTAGTGAATTTGCCGATTATTTTTTATTAGCCTCCTTCAGCCTGAATGTGTGTGTGTGTCTAGTGAATCCAGGCCATAATCCACTGCTCCTGAGCAGTCTGCTCACTACGCATTCTGTTTGGGATGTTTAATATTGTATGGCTCATGTAAAATGAAGACCACTGAGTATGATTATTGTCTTGAGTGTATTAGCTTGCCGATGCCAAGGATTGTGCAATATTAATGATGCCGTGATAAATGTTCGATGGCTGACTGGAGGCTTGATGTTAAAGGCTTTGTGTTTCAGTGTTTTTAACCCCACTGGGAGCTCCGACTGGAAGCGCCGACTGGGAGAGACGTTCTCTGAGAAGGGAGCTGTTAGTTGGCTTAGTTAGGCTGGATTTTGTCATTGTTCTTCGGTCAGCAGCCAGCTGGTGGGTGTCTCTTAGATTTGAAATGTTGTTCTTGTGGAAGGCTTCAGAGATTTATTTATTTTACTGACTGCTGATTTTATTGGACAGTTTAAAAAAAGACCTAACGCATTTTGCTTACTTAGTCAAGATAACACCGTAGTCAGGATAACACCATTGCCCGCTATGTCCAGTGTGGTACCTTGGAGTGCTTTTTCCCCTCTAGATAAAATGACAAACATTGCACCATTTGAAGGTCACTTGACAACTTAAATTCCTTCTTAAGTTGCTGATCAGAATGAATCAGCGCCACATAGTGAGTTTAACCCCTAAACCTTTTAATGTTGCTTGTTGTCAGATTGCATTGACTGTCTCTGGTGCCGTGAGGACTGTAAAGACTGTTCACATTGAGTGTGTTGCCATGGTTCCACCCCACACACAGATTTTGCACTCGTCAGCTGCCTGTAGGTGTTGGTATTGAGAGGGACAGAAGGGCAGTCAGGACACCCCCCCGAAACAGTTCAGCCCCCATCGTGTCTTGAATACCAACCCAGGTTTATTACCAAAATAATGGTATGTTTCTCTTGCCTTGATAGCGTCACCATTATGTCCTGGCATGTCTTGCAGAATGCTAATAGAGCTTGACTCCAGTTGAATTGCTGTTCATTAACTGTAAAATCTCCATTTACTCGTTAATTGTGCTGGGTTTTTACACTGTCCCCCAGGATGAGAGGAGTGTTTACTGTAAAATCTCCATTTACTCGCTGGGTTTTTACACTGTCCCCCAGGATGAGAGGAGTGTTTACTGTAAAGTCTCCATTTACTTGAGTATTTACTGTAAAAGAGAAACTATGAATACAGTTTTCGGGTGGTTTTGGAGTCTTCTGTTGGGCTTGATTTCTATTCACCTGTGGTAATGTTTAACTGTCCATTAGGTAAACATCTCTTGAAGTGACATATTTTTGGCCAATTTGTATACAGGAATAGGAAAGGATATACCATCACACTGAGAGCTTAATACCATCACACTGAGAGCTTAATACTATCACACTGAGAGCTCATTAAAATAATATCTTAGACGCATCTATGTAGTGTAAGAACATGTATAGACAAAGACAAAATTTGAATCTAAATTAAAATAAAAAGCTGCTTTAAATTATCTTTATTGGGGGGAAAAGCAATATGTTGGATGTATTTAATGTCAACTTTATCAACAAAAAAAAATGTATTTTTTATATTAAAGTTTGCAAGAGTGCTTCTAAAGTATGCAAAAACATGCCAATTTAGAGAGTAAACGTATTTATTTACATTTTATGTTTAAGTGGCTAAGCTGATACGTTCATCATAAGCAGATTACAGTAGTGAGTGAATACATTGTCATAATTACTCCTACCGTGAGAATCGAACCCACAACCCTGCCATTGAAATCTCTGCGCTGTACCAACCTAGCTACATTAATGAAGTTTACATGAAATACATAAGATTTGAAGATACATTTAAGTTATTTTTATATTTTGTGATTGTTCTCATATCTACCTAAGAGATAACTATTAGGTGAGAACTATTTGAATTAAAAACAAAAATCATCTTTCTATTGCAGCATTAAGGCTGGCTCTCCTCTTTGAAAATATGCAACTCAAGCAGTTCTTTCATGTTTAAGTGTTAGCCAAAGCCATTCATATATGAAGGCCTTTGTTTTACCAGTTCGCTTTGTGCTAGAAGGCATCTGGTTGGTAAGATCACAGCATGACAATTCTTGGCTATAATCATAATATTCTGAACATTATTGCATTGAAATTTGCTGTATTTCTTTCAAACTAGGTATGGAAACTGACTGTAATTTTGTCAAGGGAGTTTTTCAAGTAACTGCATAGCGGCTTGTTCATTTTAATTCCTTATTGACAGATTTGAACAGAGGCAACCTTCTATTTTTCATGTCCGTATAGAAATCCAAAATCCCTGTCATGAGCAGAGTGGTGTTCTATTCGCTGACAACGACGACCCACAATCCACCATGTCATCATCCGTCTCATCCCCTCATTCAGTGGCGCTTGCCAAAGCCATTATCCCATCGGTGGCCGGCACCACAGCGGATAAAATATGATTGATTCACCGATTAATTTACCTGCCGCCTGCCTGCCATGTCGCAATTAACATGCCTCTAGCAGAGAGGATGGGCTCTACGCTGGCACGGGAGAGGTGTGACGCCCCGGCCGGCCCGTCGCCAGGGGACGGGTCATTAATCAGTGTCGGTGGGAAGGCCCAGGGTTAGGGCCAGGGCGGTAACTTCAGCCATGTTTTCATTAGCGTGCGGTCGTAGCCGTCAGGAGGGGGGGGCCGGGGGAAGACGCGCACGGGGGGTGGGGTGGGGCTTCCGGGGTCCGGGGTGGCAGCGGTGTTGGTCGGGAAGCAGGTCAGACATGGTCGGGTAGTTTTTTGTGGTCCACATTCGAATGGTTCGGCACGGTCTCTGCACCGGAGCGAATTCAGCGGTACCGTGTCCATTTTCATACTTTTCTTGTAGCATCTGCCTGTAGGGAATCTAACCCAGAACCCTGGTATCATGAGCATATGAAAATGAAATGTACATTATTCAGTGTAATCTTTTTGGTCATCTCTCACGGTCTCTCGGTTGCTACAACCTGCACTGTGTTTATATATAGTATATTCAATGTGTTATGCTCAGAAAAACCCACACTCGGGGTGTTTATCGTATTAACACCGGCGGGAGTTTATCAGAGGGATTTGAGTGTTGTTTATTAGGTCACGTGTGTCAGAGACCTTGGGACGAGTGGGGTGGGTGTTGATCTCAGCGGTTTGCCATCATTTGATATTGACGGCTGACAGAAGAGAGCCGGGCCTAGCGAGCCCTCTTTATCAGCAGTCTTCCAGGGCGAGAAACGCCGATACACAATCACCGCGGCTACGAAAACGGGCCGTTGCCTCGAGGAGATTTCGCGGTTGACCTTGGCTGCCTGTGTAGCCTGGTGTTGGACGCATCGCAGATGTGAAGACAGAGGTACATCAGGCACTGGGCTTGAGTTATGTACATACACCTCCAACAGCTCTTTCTCGTGTCCGAGCACACACATCTCATGCATTTCTAAGTGATTCCGTTCGTTTACAAAGCCGTGTAGTTTTCCTCAGAGCTGCCTCTGTCGTTTGCATGCAGACCAGCAAGGAGGTGAATTGACAATTGACGTGAGGATTGACAGTCAATTCACTTCTGACTCACTCGGTTTCTTTTCCTTTACAGCTCTCAGACAGTTTAACAGGCGTCTTTGAGGGATTTCCTACTTATCTGTAGCGGTGGTTTCCAGCCCCTTTGCTGCCTGTGATCTGTGATGTGTTTCACTGGTTAGTGGTTAGCGGTTAGCGGTTGGCTGAGAAAATGGGCCAAGGTGAGCCTGTTTACGCTGATGGCAGTGATGTCCCGCTAGAATTAATCAGGAGGTGAAATGCATCATTGGTAGATATCCATCGTTGATCACCGCGGCTTGTCCAAAATGAGAAATGGTGTGTACTGGAGTGGGGATGTGGTGTTTGGTGTGTATTGGAGTGGGGATGTGGTGTTTGGTGTGTATTGGAGTGGGGATGTGGTGTTTGGTGTGTATTGGAGTGGGGGTGTGGTGTTTGGTGTGAACTGGAGTGGGGATGTGGTGTTTTGGTGTGTATTGGAGTGGTGATGTGGTGTTTGGTGTGT
>JACXGJ010017885.1:0-10749 GCA_016801105.1 Esox niger
TATATATATATATATATATATATATATATATATATATATATATATATATATACACAATGGAAGAAACACAAATATACACAGTGATGGAAAAAAGTATTTTATCCCCTGCTGATTTTGTACGTTTGCCCACTGACAAAGAAATTATCAGTCTATAATTGTAATTGTAGGTTTATAAGAACAGTCAGAGAGAATAAGAACAAAACAAAATCCAGAAAAACGCATGTTAAGAATGTTATACATTGATTTGCTTTTTATGAGTGAAATAAGTATTTGATCCCCTCTCAGTAAGAAAGATTTCTGGCTCCCAGGTGTCTTTTATACAGGTATTGAGATTAGGAGCACACTCTTAAAGGGAGTGCTCCTAATCACAGCTTGTTTCCTGAAATAAAGACACCTGTCCACAGAAGCAATCAATCAATCCGATTCCAAACTCTCCACTATGGCCAAGACCAAAAAACTGTCCAAGGATTTCAGGGACAAGATTGTAGACCTACACAAGGCTGATATGGGCTACAAGACCATCGTCAAGCGGCTTGGTGAGAAGGTGACAACGCTTGGTGCGATTATTCGCAAATGGAAGAAACACAAATGAACTGTCAGTCTCCCTCGGTCTGGGGCTCCATGCAAGATCTCACCTCATGGAGTTGCAATGATCATGACAACAGTGAGAAATCAGCTTAGAACTATACACGAGGATCTTGTCAATGATCTCAAGGCAGCTGGGACCATAGTGACCAAGAAAACCATTGGTAACACACTACGCTGTGAAGGACTGAAATCCTGCAGCGCCCATATGGTCCCCCTGCTCATAAAAGCCCATGTACAGGCCTGTCTGAGGTTGGCCAATGAACATCTGAATGATTCAGAGGAGAACTGGGTGAAAGTTCTTTGGTCAGATGAGACCAAAATCAAGCTCTTTTGCATCAACTCAACTCGCCATGTTTGGAGGATGAGGAATGCTGCCAAGAACACCATCCCCACCATCTAATATGGAGGTGGAAACATTATGCATTGGGGGTGTTTTTCTGATAAGGGGACAGGACAACTTCACTGGATCAAAGGGATGATGGACAGGGCCATGTACCATCAAATCTTGGGTGAGAACCTCCTTCCCTCAGCACCGGCATTAAAAATGGGTTGTGGATGGGTATTCCAGCATGACAATGACCCAAAAAAGGAGTGGCTCAAGAAGCACATTAAGGTCCTGGAGTGGCCTAGCCAGTCTCCAGACCTTAATTCCAGTGAAAATCTGTGGAGGGAGCTCAAGGTTTGAGTTGCCAAACATCAGCCTTTAAACCTTAATGACTTGGAGAAGAGACCTGGGACAAGAGGAGTGGGAAAAAATCCCTCCTGAGATGTGTGCAAACCTGGTGGCAAACTTCAAGATACGTCTGACCTCTGTGATTGCCAACAAGGGTTTTGCCACCAAGTACTAAGTCATGTATTGCAGAGGGGTCGAATACATATTCATGATTTTTTTGCGTTTTTCTAGATAAAAACATAATCTTTATCTCACAGTTCAAGAAAACCTAACATTAAAATTATAGATTGATAATTTCTTTGTCAGTGGGCAAACATACAAAATCAGCAGGGGATCAAATACTTTTTCCCTCACTGTATATGTATATACTGTGCACAGTATGGTATTGTGTGGTCTCTGGAATTAATCCCTCAGCTATCAATGTTTTTTTATGTTAAACCTGTTCATCTGATAAGCACAGATTTCCATGGTTATGATATGAAAGAGACCGTGGAGCTTAACATTCCTCTGTTAATGTAAAGTAATTGTGCAAAGAGACTGAGATACGGTGAAAACACACTGTCTGTGTGAGAAACAGTTGAAGTAGGTTCATTGAGTTTGTTTCATATTTATAGAGTTGGGCTTCTTCTTGATATTCCAGATGGGTAAGATAAAAGCTTACCAAAAGATAATGTGCCAATTTACTTTGACTGAGAAAATGTTCCGTGTGAATGTATGGTCTCTCAACTTTGAGGGGGGCCTTAAAGGGAATTCTGAGAGGATACCTTGCTCTTTAACAGGTACTGGATGCAGTTGTGAGCTGTGAGCTGGATTGATGTGCTGTAGTCCTTGTTGTGCTGCCATCCTGGGAGTCTGGTCTCTGTTTCTGCCATGTGTGTTCCTCCTGCATCAAGCTATTAGTCCCCTTAAACTATATCAACCAAGACCATGGAGACGTCCTAACCCAACCCTTGATCTCCTTCACCATTATGCGTCCTAGATATCCAGCTAGCCCAGCTCTCTTTTTTATCTGCCTAGTATGATCTATAATAGGGCTTTTTATCCTGGTCGTCTAATGTAGCAGTGAGTGTTTAAGAAACCTCTGTTAGAATTAGCTTAGGGTGAGTGAAGAGTTCCTGGTGGGCCCAGAACAAATTGAACTCACTGGACCGTGGCTGCCCCTACTGTTCTGCACTGTGATTGGTGCTTCAGGCAGAACCAATTAGCAGAGTGACCCATAACACAGACGGCAAGTCAGAAGTCAGACAGAATGCCAGGGCAGAGAGGACACCCAAGGAAGCATCCAGTCGACAGTGGCTGGCAGATAGTTGACGGTAGAAAGAATGGAGAGCTCTTTATGAACTCAAAGATCTGTAATAAATGACTTGGTTTTTGTCCCTCTTGATGAATTTGGGGAGGGGAGTAGATTGCTCCATCTTTCCGGGTGAGCCTCTACTGATGTCATCTTGGGGCAACGCTAGGTTAACTCATTTCCTTTATCTCTACATGCCATATGGCTATAATAAAAATGTCATCTAAGAATGTTTAATAAGAGAATCTCTTTGTGTGACCTAACAGGTATGTCAAGATGCCCCGGCCTTTTTGCTTTGAGCCTAGTAACCGTTATGTCGTGGCCATCCGATTCCAGCGCCACGGGGTGTCCCAGAGACACTTGACTGCTTTCATACTTGTCGATTCGGTGAGTCCGTCAATGTCCTGAACCTGAGTCAGGACTCCAGAGTGACAGGCCTGCAAATAAATGAAATCAGAACACAATAATGACCTTTTTTGTATTTGAGTGAACGAGCAGTTATGTGGTAGTAGCTGTTGATCAGATACCACCACCTAGTGGTTTTGCAGAGAAGCACATTTAGTCACTGAACTCCTTTCACCTGTCACTACTGTTCCATTCCCCTCTCTCAGCTGGTGTTGACCCCAGTCTACACGGAGCTGCCTGGTTTCCAGGGTAACGACCCCGCGGCAGAGGAGCACCGTGATGAGATGGTGCGCTACATGTGCCTGGACTCCTTCATGGCCACGCCCATGCCCATGCTGGCAGAGATGTGTACCAAGCTAATCTGCAGCATCTCCGCCATCCTGCATGACGGAGCCATGCGTGAGTAGAACTCCCCAATGCACTGTGGGATCAGGGGTCAAAGATCAGAAAAATGAGTCATTAATGTCTTCACTTCTAGACTGGACATTAAATAGAATCCAACCATAGATTCATTTCACTCATGATTTAAGGACTTCTTGTCTCGGTGTCCCTACAGAATGTCAGTGTGACCCTCAGGGATCTCTGAGTGCCGAGTGTGACAGGATCGGGGGTCAGTGTCACTGCAAGCCAAACGTGATTGGACGACGGTGTGACCAGTGTGCACCAGGCACTTACGGCTTTGGACAGTATGGCTGTACTGGTGAGTGGGCACCGAGTTGATTTCCAAAAAGTTTTGCTTGCTGATACGTTAATGGGTGTCCAAAAAAATTACTGTTTTTGTTTTTTTATTAGACATTAGATCCATTCAAATATTTCTGTTAGATTTAAATTGTAGTGTTCAGCTGGAATGGAATATTTGTATATTTTCTGTGTTTTATGCTGTCTTAGGAGGAATGCATAGATTGATAGTCGAAATAAAGCATCTGCTAAATTACTGAAATGTCAAATATTTTGCATACACGTCTCCTATCACTTTTACTTTTACAATATTTTAATATTTGTCACACTTGTATACTTTTAAAATGTGAGTATCTTTTAAACGTGTAGTTATTATATTTTACTGTTAGATGCAGTAGTACTTACATTAATGTTGATTGGCTGAGGCATAAAGATATCTGTTTTACTGTTCTAATCATGTTGTAATTATGTTGCTAACCAGGTAATATCAAAACTAAAGCGCCACAGTTTACTGAATATGACCATAATGCTCCCTATTACCCTCCTGCTCTGTCTCATCCCCTTTTACCTTCTCCCGGCCCAGCCTGTGACTGCCATTCCCAGGGCTCCGTGGGCCACCAGTGTGACCCGGGGACGGGGCAGTGTCCGTGCAGACAGGGGGCCAGCGGGCGCCAGTGCTCGGACTGCCAGCCTGGCCAGTGGGGGTTCCCCAGCTGCAGGCAGTGTGAGTGTAACGGCCATGCGGACCACTGCCACCCGCAGACCGGGCAGTGCCAGTCCTGCAGAGACTACACAGACGGACGCTCATGTGAAAGGTGGGCAGGGAGACGGTCAGGGCGGTGACTGGTAACTGGTGTGGGTGGTGTGGTGTTTTAGCCATAATGGCCCGGTTGGATCGGTTATGGTCCGGTTGGATCAGTTATGGTCCGGTTGGATCGGTTATGGTCCGGTTGGATCGGTTATGGTCCGGTTGGATCAGTTATGGTCCGGTTGGATCGGTTATGGTCCGGTTGGATCAGTTATGGTCCGGTTGGATCAGTTATGGTCCGGTTGGATCGGTTATGGTCCGGTTGGATCGGTTATGGTCCGGTTGGTTTGATTTGGTGCTAAGATAGGAAACTGATTAGGTCATTGTCGGATGACGGGTGGGATACTGTTTTTTAATGCATCGTCTGTTCCACTTTGCCCAGGTGTGTGAACGGTTTCTATGGGAATCCAGTTTTGGGGTCGGGAGATCACTGTCGACCCTGTCCTTGTCCTGGGAACCCAGGAAGTGGACACTCGCATGCAGTGTCCTGTGAAGCTGACCACACATCCAATCAAATACTATGCAACTGTAACTCGGGCTATACAGGTCAGTTTAGCTAACCTATTCCTCACTCTAAACCCTCCACTATAACCTAACTCACTATAACCTATTCCTCACTCTAAACCCTCCACTATAACCTAACTCACTATAACCTATTCCTAACTCTAAACCCTCCACTATAACCTAACTCACTATAACCTATTCCTAACTCTAAACCCTCCACTATAACCTAACTCACTATAATCTATTCCTAACTCTAAACCCTCCACTATAACCTAACTGACTATAACCTATTCCTAACTCTAAACACTCCACTATAACCTAACTGACTATAACCTATTCCTAACTCTAAACCCTCCACTATAACCTAACTCACTATAACCTATTCCTCACTCTAAACCCTCCACTATAACCTAACTCACTATAATCTATTCCTTACTCTAAACCCTCCACTATAACCTAACTGACTATAACCTATTCCTTACTCTAAACCCTCCACTATAACCTAACGCACTGTAATCTATTCCTTACTCTAAACCCTCCACTATAACCTAACTCACTATAACTTGTTCCTAACTCCTTTCCCAATCTAGGTAGTCGCTGTGACCTCTGTGCCCCCGGTTACTATGGCAACCCTGAGCAGCCAGGCGGGCAGTGCCAACCATGCCAGTGCAGTGGCAACATCGACACAGAGGACCCAGGGTCATGTGACCCGAGGACAGGCCAGTGCCTGAAGTGCCTCTACAACACAGACGGCCCTACCTGTTCCAACTGTAAACATGGTTACTACGGTAACGCTCTGGTTCAGGACTGCAGACGTAAGTTATTACATGAAAACAGTTGGTCAAATCTCAAATAAGTTATGCCTCTGCATTTTTCATGTTCTGACGTGTGTATCTCCATCTGTCAGGTGGTGTGTGTTGGGTCTGACATGTGTATCTCCATCTGTCAGGTGGTGTGTGTTGTGTCTGACGTGTGTATCTCCATCTGTCAGGTGGTGTGTGTTGTGTCTGACGCGTGCTTCTCCATCTGTCAGGTGGTTTGTGTTGTGTCTGACGTGTGCTTCTCCATCTGTCAGGTGGTGTGTGTTGTGTCTGATGTGTGTATTTCCATCTACAGGTTGCACGTGTGTAACAGCAGGTACACAGCAGTCATACTGCAGTGGCGGTCACTGCCATTGTGACAGACAGACGGGAGCGTGCGCCTGTCGAGACAACGTGGTGGGGCACAACTGCGACCAATGCGCCCCCGAACACTGGAATTTCGGCACGGACACGGGGTGTGAGCGTTGTGGGTGTCATCCACAGCACGCCACGGGGCCACACTGCAACATGGTATGACCTGTGGTAGTGAAAGGCAGTTATGCAGACCTTCACAGACCTTCACTGGTCACTTCCTCAGTGCAGTAGAATAACTACGATGCGCCTTGGCTGTCTGTCTGCTTGTTTGTGTGCAGTTTAGTGGACAGTGTCACTGTAGGCCAGGCTTTGGGGGAAGGCAGTGCACAGAGTGTGAGCGGTTCCACTGGGGAGACCCACGTGTTCATTGTGAAGGTAACTGCTTCAATAAAAAAAGATCCCATTTTCATGCTTTATACTGGATCACCTCCACCTTCGCATTCACTGTCTTCTACCGTTATCTGCGATATGTCTTCATGTGTGTCTCTCCACATCTCCTACCCCCGTTCGGCCCTTCCCTCAGAGTGTAACTGTCACTCTCTGGGCTCGGAGAGCGCTCAGTGCGACCGTGTGACAGGAGCATGCGAGTGCAGGCAGGGAGCGTCAGGGAAGCAGTGCGACCGGTGTGACCGCGGCTTCAGTGGGACCTTCCCTAAATGTGTCCCATGCCACCCCTGCTTTGGGCTGTGGGATGACACCGTGTGCGTGATCCGCCAAGACCTGGACCTCATCCGCCGTGAAGTTCAGAGAATCCTGGAGAGTGGCGAGATCCCTGGGGTGGAAGATAAACGCATCCACGAGCTGGAAGAAAAGTTGGCCAGGGTACGAGACCTGATCCAAGATGGAGACCGAGACAGAATATACCAGCTGATTGGCCAGTCCATCGATGACCTAAGGTAAAAACATCATGTGGTCATTTACTGTTGGTGGCACCAGAAAAAATGTGCTTATCGACCAATTGTAGAGTACATCAGTAATTCACTGATGACAGAATTTATGTTGCAAGAGGGCAACAGTGCTTTTTGAAACAGTCATAAACACAGTCTTGTTGACAGACTTTATGCACATAATATGATTCAATGACTTAGATTTTAGTTCTGAGTCAACCAGTCACATATGTTGACCCGGACTCGGTTGGGGGAAACTGGGAGTGTTGCCTGACTATGTGGCATTGTAGAGCGGAGATAGCTCTAACTGATGGCCGTCTGATGGGAGTGGCCCGAGAGCTGAATGGGATCGAAGTGCTGGATAAGGTACTAAAGAGGAACCTGACCCAGATGGAGGAGGAACTCAGGGACCTCAACACCACACTGGAGCAACACTGGAGAGATCTGGCCAACAACTCCGGGTTCCAAGGTAGCATTATATTACTGGACATTATCTTCCACAGGCACATTACCACATGTACAGTAAAAGGATGTTTAGGTGTATAAACCAGAGCTGTATGTGTGTGTTTGTATATACAGTTGTGCTCATAAGTTTGCATTCCCTGGCAGAAATTGTGAAAATGTTGCATTGATGTTGAAAACATGCTTACTTTTTTAAGGATAGTGATCATATGAAGCTGTTTATTATTACATAGTTATTTGGTTACTTTTTAAATTATAATGATCAACACATGGATGCACTGAGCAGGCTAGATACTGAGCCATGTGGAGCAGAAAATAACTGTTGAAACAGCTGCGTAACAAGGTAATGGAACTTTATAAAGATGGAAAAAGATATACAGTGGATATAAAAAGTCTACATACCCTGTTGAAATGCCAGGTGTTTGTGATGTAAAAAATTATTAATCATGTCAGAAGTTTTTCCTCTTTTAATGTGACCTAAAACATGAACAATTCAAAGCAAACTGAAATCGTGTTTTGAGGGGAATTTAAAATAAAATGCTCACAATAACCTGGTTGCGTAAGTGTGCACACCCTTAAACTAATATCTTTTGATTTTATTAAAGCACTCATTCTTTTTGGGTAGGAGTCTATTAGCAGGAGTTTATTAGCATTGCACATTTTAATATGGCAATATTTGCCCTTTCTTCTTTGCAAAAGTGCTCCAAATCTGTCAGATTGCGAGGACATTTGCTGTGCACAGCCCTCTTCAGATCAACCCGCAGATGTTCAATTGGATTCAGGTTTGGACTCTGGCTGGGCCATTTCAAAACGTTAATCTTCTTCGGGTGAAGCCATGCTTTTGTGGATTTGGATGTGTGCTTGGGTCATTGCTATGCTGAAAGGTGAATTTCCTCATCATCTTCAGCTTTCTAACTGACACCTGAAGGTTTTGTACCAAAATTGCCTGGTATATGGAACTGTTCATAATTCCCTCCACCCTGACTAAGGGCTGAAGAAAAACAGCCCCAAAGCATGATGCTGCCACCACCATGCTTCACTGTGGGTATGGTATTCTTTAAGTGATGTGCAGTGTTGTTTTTGAGCCAAACATACTTTTTGGAATTATGGCCAAAAAGTTCAACCTTGGTTTCATCAGACCACAACACATTTTCCCACATGCTATTTGGGAGAAAAGGCTTCCGTCTTGCCACCCTGCCCTGTAGCCCATTCATATGAAGAATATGGGACATTGTCATATGTAGCACACAGCCAGTACTTGCCAGAAATTCCTGAAGGTCCTTTAATGTTGCTGTAGGCCTCTTGGAAACCTCCCTGACCAGTTTTCTTCTCATCAATTTTGGAAGGACGTCCAGTTCTAGGTAATGTCTCATGTTGTGCCTTATTTTCTCCATTTGATGTTGACTTTCTTCACTGTGTTCCTTGGTATATCTAATTCTTTGGAAATTCATTGTACGCTTCTCCTGACTGATTCAGCTGTCTGCGGACCATGCCTCTTGCTCTGAGATGCAACTATGAATATGTCAGGATAATCCTACTAGAAAACCTAAACTTTATTTGTGATTAATCAGTGTAAATGATGGCAGGTGTGTAATGACTTCTATTTAACATGTGATTGGTTAATTCTGAACACAGCCATATCCCCAGTTGTAAGAGTATGTGCACATTTATGCAACCAGGGTATTTTAAGGTTATTTTTCATTTTTCCCCCTCGAAGATTTCTGTCTTTCAATTGAATGGTTCACATTATAGGTCAAAAGTGGAAAGAGTTCTGGCATGATTTATCTTTGTCTCAGTCTGTTACATCACAACAACCTGGCATTTTTACAGGGGTATGTAGTCTTTTTATAGCCACTATAAAAAGATATCTAATGCCTTGAAAATACCAGTCAGTACTGTTGAATAATTTATTAAGAAGTGGAACATTCTGGGATCTCTTGTTACCAAGCCAAGGTCAGGTAGACCAAGAAAGATTTCAGCCAAAACTGCCAGAAGAATTGTTCGGGATACAAAGGAAAACCCACAGGTAACTTCAGGAGAAATGCGGGGTGAATCTTGTGGGAATGTATGGCAAGATGAATGCAGCATGTTGTCAGAAAATACTGGCAGACAATGTACATTATTTTGCATGAAAGCTGCGCATAGGATGGTCTTGGACTTTCCAGCACGACAATGACCCTAAGCACAAGCTTGACCCTCCAGTGGTTACAGCAGAAAAAGATGAAGGTTCTGGAGTGACAATCACAGTCTCCTGACCTTAATATCATCAAGCCACTCTGGGGAGATCTCAAACACGCGGTTCATGCAAGACGACAAAAGACTTTGCATGACCTGGAGGCATTACACCAAGATGAATGGGCAGCTATACCCACTGCAAGAATTCAGGGCCTCATAGACAAAAATTACAAAATACTGCATGCTGTCATTGATGCCAAAGGAGGCACAGTATTAAAAACTAAATGTATGCAGACTTTTGAACCGGGGTCAGTTAATTTTTTTCTTTGTTGCCATGTTTTGTTATATGGTTGTGTTGTTCTGTTTTGACTTACAGTTGATGTTGAATCTCATTAGAAATGAAAGGTGTGTTTTTCTAGCTCATTCATGTTTTTTTTACAGCTGGTACATATATTACCAATTATCCAAGGGTATGCAAACTTTTGAGCACAACTGTATATATATGTGTATGTATCTATGTTTGTATACATGAATGTATTGGCAAGCTGGTACTAACACATACATAGTCTTGACACTTTGTGGTCTTATACTAACTATGAGCCCTGGTAATGGTTTCTATCATAGATCAGTTTGACCTTGTAAAGAAGTACTACAGTGAGTCCCAAGAGGCACAACAGAGGTGCAACGCCTCAGTTTCCGGTCCCTTCAGCCCTGTGGAGGAATCTAAAGCAATACGAGCACAAACCGAGGACATTCTGAGCAACAGGAAAGACAAGTTCCTGCGCACGGTGGCAGCACAGAAGAAATCACTGTCAGAGCTGGAGAACAAAGTCCGGGATGTGGACAAGAAAGTTCAACACCTGAGCCACAAGGTAAACTCTTCAGTAAGGTGCTACCTAGGGCATGTATGGCACAGTATAGCGGGGTCTGTAGGGGATAGTATAGTGGGGTCTGTAGGGGATAGTATAGTGTGGTCTGTAGGGGATAGTATATCGGGGTCTGTAGGGGATAGTATAGTGGAGTCTGTAGGGGATAGTATAGTGTGGTCTGTAGGGGATGATATAGTGTGGTCTGTAGGGGATAGTATAGTGGGGTCTGTAGAG
>JACXGJ010017886.1:0-10776 GCA_016801105.1 Esox niger
CTGTTGTCCTGTTTAGCGCACCTGATCCTCATCCAGTCGTTACCATTCCAGTATATATGTGTCCTCTGTTCCCCCCTGTCTTTGCGTGTTATTGTCTCACCATTGATGAGCATAAGCCAGCTCGAATCTATTAAATATATGAACACAAACTTATCGTCTCCGCAGTCTGCTTCACCTCCGTCCCTCGCACTAGCTGACATGTTAGGTCTCAGGTTTCTGCAAAGATAGAACAATTAACATTTGTGTGCAGCAGTTGCTTTTTCTCTTCTCCAGTTTCTGCTAGGGTCACAGGAACCATAGAAATCATGGGAGGTGCAGGTCATATTGAACTTATGAAAAATATATACATAGCATATTACATTTTGGTGTTATTATGTTTTAGAGCTCTTTACGCTGTTTGCTTAGTAACAGTCCTGCTGATTGATCACAAGCTCCAACCTGTGGCTAAGCTTCCCTCCTCTGTCTCAACAACACACTGTGAGAGCCATCTTGAAATTATTACCTCAGCCAGCTGCGCCAGGGAAAAAGGCTGACACACTGGCCATGATGTCTCAGGTAGAGGAGCAAGTTTTCCGTCTTGGCAGGCTTTGGAAATAACACTGACAAACGGTTCAAACTTAAAAGGAAATAACTTTCCCTGTTTGTGCTCGCAGTTTCTCAGGTCGTGTAGTTTTCTATAAAGACGTTGACAACCCAGTGTGCAAATTTGCAACGCTGTACTGCTTCTTTGCCAAATAAGTTAGTTGTCATGGTGATTGGAAAACAGTCGCATACATATATATATCTGAGTGGATGGGTTGATGGCAGGCTGTGTGTGATGTGAATGGGTTAGGACTATGGGTTAGGACTATGGGTTTTTATGACAATGTCCACAAGGCTATAATTTAGATACACTGATGAGCCATAAGATTATCACCACCTGTCTAAAATTGTATTGGTCCTCCTTTTGCCACCAAGACAGCCCTGACCCGTTGAGACATGGACTCCATTAGACCTCTGAAGGTGGGCTGTGGTATCTGGTATCAAGAACGGAGACCACATCAAGGTCAAAACTTTTGTCAGCAACCAAGTTAAACAGGCAATGACCAGCGAGACAGTGATTTGAGGTGATAGACAGTTAAAGGAGTAAGAATCTGGTTTAAGGTGAGAGACAGGTAGAGCAGTGAGACCGTGGTTTGAGGTGGTAGACAGGTAGAGCAGTGAGACCGTGGTTTGAGGTGGTAGACAGGTAGAGCATTGAGACCGTGGTTTGAGGTGGTAGACAGGTAGAGCATTGAGACCGTGGTTTGAGGTGGTAGACAGGTAGAGCAGTGAGACTGTGGTTTGAGGTAGTGAGACAGTATCTCTGTGTGGTTGGTGGGAACACAGCGAGAGAAAAGGTCTGACTCTTCTCTGACTGGTTCTCTCAACAAAAAGTTAGTTCCTGTGGGGTTGTGGTCAAATGCATGTTTCCAGGTGTCCTTCTACATTACGAACACATTTTCCTTAAAGCAACATGGAGTCAGGAAGACGCTGACTTTTTGTCCACCAGACTCAGTCTCCAGGGCACTGGACCTATGACCTCCAGGGTTTTCTGCAGGGCTGAGAAAATTGTCCTCGGACACCACACAGTAATCTAAATAGATTCTATACCATATACTGGAGAAAGGTTTCGGTTCCCCCAAGCTCCCTCCCCACCTCACGCACGCACGCACGCACGCACGCACACACGCACACACGCACACACACACACACACACACACACACACACACACCTACTAGTCAAGTTGCACGCATGCATGCATATGTTATTTGAACTGACAGGTGAATTTCCTGGAACCACTCATAGCGGATTGCTTTTTGTTTAAAATAGGGAAAGACAGGCATGAATAGAAAATGTTTTGTGTGTGTGTTTTAGAGCACGCACATGTGCATATCTAAGAGAGAGAAAAAAGTATGTTTTTTCCGCCTGAGATAGTTTCACCTGAAGCCGAATTCAAGAATGTTTATGTTGACAGGGAAATCAGACTAAGGCCAGGGCCATCTATTTTACAAACCACCATGTTGTTAGAAAGAAATAATACAGAGATAGAAAATATGCAGTAGGAAAGAACATGTAAATCAAAGCAAGAGGGTCATTTAAAACAAGTGCAGTTGAATTTCATTCCATTTCTAAACAAAGATCCAAGCTGAACCAAAGGGAAACCTGAACTGTAGCTAAATGCCAAGCTCCCACATCATAGAAGACAGTGAAAATATTGACCAGATTTCTGCAGGAGACGTCTTTGACTGACATGCTGAGTTGAGCTCGGGGACATATTCTTTGTTGCAGCCAATGTGTGCCTCCTTATTATCACCAACTGGTGACAGTTAATACATAAATAAAATAAGCAATTTGGCTTAGTAGCAGCAGAGATGTTATGTTCATCTTCCTCACCAATCAAATAGAAGCTGTAATCTAAAATTAAAGCTTCAAGCAGCGTTTCCAGGTTTTGGAGGTGTACACACTTTGGCACCATCATAATTTGTTCCCTCTCTACTCCTTAGCCCGCTCACCAAACATTACAAATAATAAATGGAAAGATAACGCAATATCTTTTCAAGGTATTTTTCAAAATGTACAATGATTTCACAAACTTTCACAGAATCGCTGGTGCAGTCCCCACGCAACTTTCTATCTCACATCGATGTGCCCATTCGTTTCCTGTTATATCTTCCAGGTGAAACAATGTGGCTATACACGGTAAATAGTGACCCTATGTTTTATGTTGTAGTTGTAGGAAATTATAGCATTAGAAACGTATCTTTAAATGCTACTTGCCAAGTTACGTGCAGATTTGTCATTCCGGTTCAGAGCGGTAGAGATTTGTGTTATAAATAAATCCATCATGGTGGACTTTATAGGTCCTAGAGGCAAATTTGTTCTGTGTGGAGGAAGACATATGGCCCAAATTTGACGACGTTACTTCACATGGGGTGACGGGCGCAAGGGACGTGAGTTATTGAAAATGCCCCAGCATATTCCTGGTTAGAGCACCAGCAGGTGGCCAATTCGCATTGCTTTTATAACCAGTGCCATTAACAATTCTGCTAAGATTCACCTTTAATTTAAAACTGCAGAAACTGAAGAATAATAACCAATGCTAACATATATATTAGGATTCAATTCCAGCAGCAGCGCTGCATTTATATTTACCTTTGCAAAAGGATACACTATTGTAAAAGGAAAAAAAGAGCTTCTTGTCAGACATGTTTATGATTGATTCAGTGTAGTGGCCACAAAAAATAAAGACAGACTCAGGAATACCGGGCAGTGCCTGACTTCACAGGCGGCAAGCAGTATAGACAGAACAAAATAAATCAAGTGTCAAAATATTTTTCTTTCGCTTTTCTTTTCCGGGCCCTTCATTTGCTCAGTGTTTTTCAGGTTCAGATGGTGGCTGAAGATGGCGGTCAGCTGTGGCCTCTTGAGTCGGCAGACTTTTGGATGTTCAGAGTATTTAGAGCATCAGGTTGTCCTTCAGAGGAGTCTGAGAGGGAAAGAAGCACTGTGAGTAACAAAAGCAACTGGCTGCGTCTCATTAACTGGTTCCTCCTTGAATGAGGGCATCCTGCTTTCCTCTGTCACTTGGTTGATAAGGGGATGTTTGGCAGGTGTGCTGATCAGTGACCCTGCACAGGTGTGTTGGGTTAGCAGGATCGTGGCACCATCCTCACCTAGCGTGGAGCACACACGTCTCCTGGAGTGATTTTCACAAGATAATGACATTAAATAAGACTTTCCTCTGCAAAGCCTCAAGGTATGTTTCTAGTGTGCGAAATGGCTTAAAGTGAAAGATTAGATACAATTTCTACATAAAATGTTTTATTAAATTACAGATATTGTCCTGTTGCTTTATAAGTATTGGCACTGTAAAGCCAAATTGTTGTCTGCTGTACACGCAATATGAGACAGAAGTACAAACTGTCCTGTTTAATTTCACAGGTGTTTCTAACTGATCAGGTGTTTTCTGTTGCATTGATGTTGAGTCAGAAATGAGCGGTGAAAGCATCGTCCCTCTTCCTATAGCATCAGAAGAAACGATCCCACTTCAGTTCCCCAACAGGGTAGCAGGGTTGTTCAGGCAGGAAGGTTCTGTTTTAGCTTTCTTGTTCAAAACACGCTGCCTGGCAGGACCGACAAAGGTTTGCTGCTCTGACTGGGTCTCTGTCAGAGACCCAAAGCCTTCTGTTTCCCGTCATTCACTAAGAATTTGTTTAGTGGTACTGTTTGTCAGAGAGAACATTCTGTATAGGGACAGAATTCACAATAGTTGACAGACAGCTATTCATAATAAATCTGGAATGTGTCGAGTACATAATGTAAACACAGTTACAGGTGCTGTACTGTGGCTCTCAAAAGTATTCAGCCCCCTTGAAATTTTCCACATTATCACACACACACACACACACACTCCAAAGCCTGCAGGTATGCGTGACTCTCCATCTTCAATGACTTCATCCTTTATCCACAATAGGGAATGATGGAATATTGTCATAAAAACGTGGTTAGCGTGGTCAGCGGAGTTAGCAATGGTTAGCGTGGTCAGCGCAGTTAGCAATGGTTAGCATGGTCAGCGTGGTTAGCATGGTGAAAAGACGGTGTGCTGCCATTCCATTCACCCCTCAACCCCCCCCCGCCCCAGACTTCTGGAGTCTTTACACAATGATTTTTACCATTCCTCAGTTCACCTGTGATATAAGTCGTACTGTACATACTGATTGCTCATTTAATACATTTTGCGTTGGCTGTGTTATGTTATGTTTACCTGAAAATTACCTCAGGTATTGTTTGCAGTCAGAGCCAGGAGAAATGTAAGTTGCCCTTGATATCCAGATTTGGATAAGAATCATGAATAAGAACATGTTTGTCAATGTTTCAACATCGACACTATGAAATTAACTTCTCATATTTAGGACCGAAAGTTAGACAAGCTAAGTATAAAAGAATAACAGCGTGGTCAGACCAACCAGTGATTGTTGTATTACTGGTAACTAGATGTACTCACGATGCGTTCTAAAGATACATTCTAATCACACTGAGGTGATCGTAGGCTTCAGGGACCACTCTTGCTTGTGTCAAAGGTTTTATCCAGGTTAGAAGCTAACTGGATAAGTAAAGCGCCCATTAATGTTTCTGTTCATTTCTGAAGCGACTCTACAGTGAAGTCAGCGATGTTAATCACCATATTGCCCCAGCCGTTCTGACTGCCACCCAAAGCACTGGCATCCTTAATTGGTTTTGAAATTAGAAGATTATAAATGATAAAATACTTCAGAAAAATCATTAGTCTCTCAGAACATACAGTAGAGCCATTAATCTTCCTGACTTCATTTCTGAGTCTCATTATTTAATTGGTGAGCTTCTGTCTGAAATTTCAAATACTTTTTTTCTGCTTTTGTTTCTGGCTGCCGCTTGGTGAGCAGATGAAGACTGATCTGATCATCCATCAAACTTTTATAAACAATTTGCCCCTGTTCACCCACAATGCCCTCTGCTCCAGACCATTATAGAGAATGATCTGGAAAGTTTTGGGATGCTTGCATACAATCGTCTTGCTTTCAACTATAAACAAATTCAGAAGCAATGACTTCACTTGATGGGAGTTGGCTGGATACCATTCATTTAATATAGTGTCAACAGTGCAAATGTTTCACTGAGAGAAAGTGGGCATTCAAGCACAGAGAACCAAGCCATTACAGAAAAGATTAACAAAAGTGTTTTTCAGGAGAAAAGTAATTTAACCAAAATCCATGATACCTCTAGAAGACTTGAGCCAACCAGTTCACCTATAGTTACACCAACCCCTCAGGTTACAAGTACTGTAGTGCACTGCTACTTATTGCAAATAGGGAGCGATTTGGAACTCACATTTAGACGTGATGTTGTTGAACTTTCCCGGAATCCCATTAGCTCAGCCAACAGGAAGGACGGAGGACGAGACACCGATCTGTAGGTGAGGTGTGTTTAGACCACTTTAAATTCCATTAGGTGACTCGTCTTGGGGAAGTGTGTGCGCCTGTGTGTGTGCGTGTGTGTGTGCGTGTGTGTGCGTGTGTGCCTGTGTGCGCGTCTGTGTGTGTGTGTGTGTGCCTGGGTGTGTGCGCTTCAGACAGGGAGAGGGTGGAAGAAGGCGATTAAGGCAGACGGCGTCCTCATTCCTGAAGCCACGACACCCAGATCCCCTCAGGGATCTTTGCTTCCTCCGTCTCTCCCTAAGGTGGGGGGGTCTCCTCGGCTGTCAGGTGGAATCGTGGCCGACTGGCTCCTCAATCCCCAGCGTGGCCTCATGAATCTGTGGCTCTCTGGTGCCTGAGGAGGCCAGGCTCCTGGCCGGTTCGCCGAGCCGAAAGCTGTGAATATCAACGCAGCGTCGCCTGGGGCCGAGGGGAGTCGTCATCAGCACGGATTTCCTCGACCTGAGGCGGTCTGTAAGAGACCCCGGGGGGGGCCGTCACACACAACACAACGAAGACAGTGTTGAAACCAGCCGACAAACATGCGCACCCTTTCACGGAACAGTGCGTTAACCCACAGGGTATGGATATGGCTGCCATTTGGGACATAAGTCAAACAGCAGTTTCCTTTTCTGTCTGGTCCCAAACCTAAACCCAAACTTTACTAAGCCTAAATGCCTAAACCTGAACCTCCCCATAATGCATAATAATCTAATTTAGAACCAATGCCCATACTGGAGCCCATACTGGAACCCTTACTGGAACCCTGACTGGAACCCTGACTGGATCCCTGACTGGAACCCATGCTGGATCCCTGACTGGAACCCATACTGGAACCCTGACTGGAACCCTGACTGGAACCCTGACTGGAACCCATACTGGAACCCTGACTGGAACCCTGACTGGAACCCTGACTGGAACCCATACTGGAACCCTGACTGGAACCCTGACTGGAACCCATACTGGAACCCTGACTGGAACCCTGACTGGATCCCTGACTGGAACCCTGACTGGAACCCTGACTGGAGCCCATACTGGAACCCTGACTGGAACCTTGACTGGAGCCCATACTGGAACCCTGACTGGAACCCATACTGGAACCCTGACTGGAGCCCATACTGGAACCCTGACTGGAACCCTGACTGGAGCCTATTCTGGAACCCTGACTAGAACCCTGACTGGAACCTTGACTGGAACCTATACTGGATGTCCAACCCTAAGCTTGACATTTAAGCTGTAAAGGTTTTTCCTTGTGGGGCATTTTTCATGTTTTATCTTCCTTCTGCTGACTTTAACCCAGACGGTGAGGTAAACATGCCCACTCTCACACCCACAATATCATACAAAGACACACACACACACACACACACACGCACACACACGCAGCACATAGATGACCACACATTTGGCATTTCTCTCTTTCTATGAGTGTTCAACAGAAATCATGACAGGCGAATGATGACAGTGGCCTGTGTTCATTAAGCAGCATGGCGGCCCAGGGACATAATGCATTTCTATAATATCTCTTTATGACACCCACATTCTGTCTTCACAGCACACGTGTACAGACATTCTATCTGTTCATGACTCCCATGTACAAACATTCTATCTATTCATTACACATGTACAAATGTTCTATCTATTCATAAAGCGCGTACAAACATTCTTCAACATTCATCTATTCATAACACACACCATTCACGTTCACACACACACACACACACACACCTTCAGATTGTCGGTCTAGTGCTGAAATCCGTCCCGTTCTTTGCCATGTTCAGTCACTGCAGGGAATATCAATCAAGTTTATTGAAAAACTGCCTAGAAAAACATCTTGGGCAAACCAGCAGAGACGGCCCGTCTTGGACTGATAGAAAAGCAATGGGGCGTTTTACATTGGCATACAGTTAAAATCTACATTAAGCAAACGAAGGCTTCCAGGCTCAACCTGATTTAATACAGCCCGAATTGACTATCAAATTAAATAATAGAAAATAATAGAAAAACACCTTGAAATCTTTAACCACAGTGAGAATATGGCGAATTTATGATGGCCCTATTCTGCATATTTTAACTATTTCTAGCACCCAAATTGATTCTTACAAATATGTGTGGAGGTGTCCCTCGATGCAAAATGCATAACACCCTTTGAATGTGTAACACCTTTCGAATGTGTAACGCCCTTCGAATGTGTAACGCTCTTTGAATGTGTAACGCCCTTCGAATGTGTAACACCCTTCGAATGTGTAACACCCTTCGAATGTGTAACGCCCTTCGAATGTGTAACGCCCTTCGAATGTGTAAGCCCTTCGAATGTGTAAGCCCTTCGAATGTGTAACACCCTCAAAGCTCTCCATGAGGAGAAACATAAAAATCTGAAATTGAGGATTACGGTTTTATAACATTGTCAAAAATGAAATAGGAGATTTCCCAACTGAGAAAATAAATATATTGACTGATTTATTAATGCATTGATTGACATGTACCTGGAACCTGGAGATCTTGTAGTTCTATCTCTGGGCTCTGGTCTTTTGAAGGGGACCAGTCTAGTCTGCCAGTCTCTTCTGGAAATCATTGTTGGCCTCTATCCAAACGGTGATGTGGGACAGATTAAGAGAATGGAGTGAGGTAGGGAGACAGGGAGAGGAAGGTCGGAGAAGAGTGAAGGAGAGAGGAAGGTCAGGAGAGAGTGAAGGAGCGAGAGAGGTATGGAGACAGCGAAGGAGGGGGAGAGCGAGGGAGAGAGTGAAGGCAGTTGTCATTCTCATCTGAGTAAAGGGTGGATAGTGGCTGGTATGTCAAACTAATCAGTTTAATCAGCTTCCCTTGCCACTGCTGATACCACTTATTTATGTCTCTCAAAGGAGGGTGTATAAGCGTGTTTGTTGGTATGTGCATGTTTGTATGTATGTGCGTGTTTGTATGAGCGTGTTTGTATGTGCGTGTTTGTTTGCGCGTGTTTGTATGTGCCTGTTTGTTTGTATGTGTGTGTTTTTATGTGCGTGTTTGTATGTGTATAGGCTTTAAATAAATAGGTAAACATGCAGTAGTTCTTTTCTCCATTCTGAAAATTTGTAGTCTCACAGCAACTCCAGGAGAGTTAGGCAGAGTTGCAAAGAAAATGCCGTTTGGCTTATTCTGGCCAATAAAATGAACAGACTGGCAAAGATGGGCAAAAGAACACAGACAGAGAAAGACTTGATAAAAATGTTATGTAAAGTTGATGTGTTTGGGGACACAGACCAAATTAATAGATGCTGCATAGGTGCTTGATTCCATCTCTCAAGCGTGGTGGAGGCAATGTGATGGTCTGGGGGTGATTTAGTGGAGGTAAAGTGGAAGATTTGTACAGGGTAAAAGGGATCTTGAAGAAGAAAGGCTGTGACTCCATTTTGCAACACCATTCCACACCCTGTGGACGGCAGCTGATTGGAGCAAATTTCCTCCAACAACAGGACAACGAACCAAAGCCCAGCTCCAAACTATGCAACAACTATTCCAGATAGAAGCAGTTCCCATGAGCTGTAATGGGAACAGCTTGACTGTATAGTATGTAAGACCAGGAGAGTGCCCATCAAGCCAATCCAATATGTAAGAGGTGCTTCAGGAAGCATCTCTTCAGATTACCTCAACAAATGGAAAACTAGATTGCCAACGGTCTGCAAGACTTAAGTCGCTGAAAAATTGGGGATTATTTGAACAGTACATGTTGAAGCATTATTTAATCATTACTTTCAACCTTATCAATGATTATATTTCCTGCTATTTTTCTATATTTCCTAGTTAAACTATTTTCTTGGAAAACAAGGACATTTCTATATCACGAACGGGAGTGTATGTACGCAAGTACTTAAAAGGAGACAATATTTCCAGTATCCGTAATAGTTAGCAGTTACCAGTTTTGAGGCGTCTTGATTGGGTGAGTCTTGTTTCTCTCCGTGGGGCAGATGGCCGCTTAAGATGATGCCCATGGATCTCTATTCAACCACTGCATCCATGTTTAGGTGTGTGTGTGCATGTATGCACACTTCCAAAAGCACCATGATTAACTGCTTCACAGCCTACGCTAAGAAAATGAAAGGGCAGCCTGCCTTAACTACTTCTGCTGCTGGCAGGAGACTCCGTGTGTGTGGGTGCGTGTGTGTGTGTGAATGAGTGTACAGTATGTGTGTGTTTGTGTGTGCCAGTGGTAAGACAAGGAGGACACAGCCACATTGGTTAGATGGAAAAGCAAATCAACACACATCTCAATTGTAGCAGAACCAAAAAGGTCTGACATGCAATAAAGGTCAAACAGGTGTGTGAACGTGGCGACTGCAGCCAAGGGCAACCTGAATCCTCGTCCTCGCCGTGTTGGTGAAGAAAAAATACAGCGTTTGTTGGTGAAACACAGGAATCTCAAGTGGCAGTTTCACCATTTCAGTCTTTGTCACAGGTCTTAACAGGGCAGAACAAGCAGATGCAAAAATGCAGAAATTAGCTTGGATAAAAAAGGTTGGCAGACCAGAAATGCAAGCCAGGACTGGTACACAATACCAAGGAACCTGGTACGAAATGTTTATGTTCAAATTGCACAGACAACTGTTGCCGACATATTGACAATGGAAACCAGGTGTGTAATAGTTAGACAAGACAGTCTAAGATTGGACGATGAACAGAGCATTGGGTTGATGACCAGGGGAGTGCATGAAAAGGATGTAGGGTTGATGACCAGGAGAGTGCAGGAAAGGGATGTAGGGTTGATGACCAGGGGAGTGCAGGAAAAGGATGT
Organism: Esox niger; assembly: GCA_016801105.1. Lineage (NCBI taxonomy): Eukaryota > Metazoa > Chordata > Actinopteri > Esociformes > Esocidae > Esox > Esox niger. Next base: position 10,748 of record JACXGJ010017886.1, read on the forward strand.
AGGGTTGATGACCAGGGGAGTGCAGGAAA
>JACXGJ010017887.1:0-10739 GCA_016801105.1 Esox niger
TGTGTGTGTGTGTGTGTGTGTGTGTGTGTGTGTGTGTGTGTGTGTGTGTGTGTGTGTGTGTGTGTGTGTGTGTGTGTGTGAGATTGTGTGTGTATTCGTGTACGTGGATTTGCATTACTTACACAGCAGTTGATGCCATGTTTTCACCACTGGGAGTAATCCCAGAAAACCTTCCTCTGAGGTGGAATATTTATTCAGGTAAAAAACATCAATCTCCTCTTCTGAAGTCGGTATCACGAAGACCAGAGGTGACAGTGTTTTTTTCCTGGAGAGACTTCTTGAACTTATCTTTGGATCTCCTCCACTAGAGAATGGTCATTCAGTTCATTCAGACAGAGGAACAGATTGATGCACCTCTCTGACGAGGGATTCTCCCTGATCTTCTCCTTCATGTACTTAACTGTATCTTCATGGCTTTGTGAGCTGCTTTTGGTCTTTGTCAGTAGACCTCGTAAATGCTTCTGATTTTACTCCATTGAGAGGCAGAGAAGGTTTTTGTGAAGAAAGCCCAAATATTTTCCAGGTAGTTTCCAGAGCAGATGTCCTATAATGGTTGATTGTTTTTCATCCTTAGAATCTTATTGTTATTTTTGAATGAGAGAAACACATACACAGCCGCTACAAACTCCTGAATACTCAGATGGTGCAGCCCAAATTCCTTTTTAAAGATCTGTGTACAGACGCCTGAGTACACTAATGCTTCTTTGATATCAATATCACAATCTCTCAAGTCTTCTTAATAGAAAATCTGATTGCTTTTCTGTAGCTGTTGAAAATCCAGTTTTTCCAGTGTCAGAATGCTCTATTACAGTGTGGGTTATTATTCACATTTCTGTGTTTTCACTGAAACGCTAGGAAGTGTGAGTATGTGTCTGTGAGGGTCTTGGGCAGCTCTACATTATCATCTGTAGTCGACATGCTCAAGGATTGTAGCAACGATCCAACAGAATACTGGTATGTGACACATGATGTGGAGGCTCCTTGATGTCTTTATGTGTGAGATGATTCTGCTGGCCAGCTCCTCATCACTGAATCTCTTCCTGAAGTACTCCTCTTTCTGTGGGTCATTGAACCCTCTCACCTCTGTCACCAGGTCAACACACTCTGAAGGGATCTGATTGGCTGTTGCAGGTCTGGACGTTATCTAGAGGAGAGCAGAGGGAAGCAAATTTCACTGTATGAGGTTTGTCAGCAGCATATCCATCGAGGTTGACTCTGTGACATCACAACATTGCTTGTTGTTCTTGAAGGCAAGGGGCAGTCGACACTCATCCAGACCATCAAAGATGAACAGAACATTTTTTTAAGTTTCTTGCTTTTTGGTTTCATTTGAGGAATGATTAATTGCTTGACTCAAACTGAATGATTAATTGATTGGCTCTTCCCCTTTCATCAAATTTAGCTCCACCCTTTGACCCTAGAATTCTTCTGGGAGTTCAGAACTCAGCATTGTCTTGAACCTCTTCAACTCTTTCTTCACAAAAATCATGATATTCTGTTTAAGTTAAAAATCAGACTAATATTAATAAATTAATTAATGATTGACAGATAAACTTTACTTGAGTTAAACAGGAAAAAATGACATAAGAGGACCATATACACTGAATATACACTTGTTACCTTTGAGACCGTTGAGAGCATTCTGACGAACTGCACCACAGTGTGATCTGGTGGATGATCCGTGGCCGACCGGAAGGCCTTGCAACGGGTGGTGAAAACCGGCCATCACATCACTGGTGCCCAGCTTCCTGCCATCACAGACCTCCAACGCAAGCGGTGTCTGCACAGGGTGTGTGGCATCATCAGGGAACCTTCACATTCATGCCACAAACTGTTTGCCCTCCTACCATCAGGCAGGCGATACAGGTCTCTTCGATCCCACACCAGCAGGCTCAGGAACAGTTTGTTTCCATCTACAGTGACACTGCTTAACTCTGTGACCCAGAGAACTCTGTGACCTCTGTGAGTCATCACTAACCGTTCCTCCTGCCTCTCAGTGCCCTTGTGGCTCTACTCCGTTCCACAAGTCTGACACTGCCTTCCAATGACTGATATTAAAACGTTTCAGTTGTTACAGGTATGTGTACCTCAGGAACCTCACTGCTGCTATCCATGCATCTTAGGTGCATATGCATCTTGTACATTCAATTTGACTCTTTGCACATTTAGAATTGCCAATGTGCTTTCATTTTTACAGTTGTTACATAAGCATATCTACCCCGGGACCTTACTGTCGGGGTAGACATCTCTGCATCCAGGTTGCACATGTGACCTTACTCCTTCAATTTGCTTCGTTTGCACATTTAGTATGCTTTTTAAAATGATATTTGTACCCCTTGTTATATACACTATATACTCAATACTTTAAAAAATCCTTAATTGCCCATTTAGAAAAGCCATTTCTATTGCATTTGCCTTGATTGCACATCTATACATTCCAACTGTAATATACAGTGAGGGAAAAATATTTGTATTCCCAGCTGATTTTGTACGGTTGCCCATTGACAAAGAAATAATCAGTCTTAAATTTCAATGATAGGTTTATTTGAGCAGTGAGAGACAGAATAACAACAAAAAATCTAGAAAAACACATGTCAAAAACATTATAAATTGATTGGCATTTTAATGAGGAAATACTGAGGGTCACGCAACTCATGACCTCAGTATTTCTGGAGTTCTAGACAAAGCTTTGGTTTTTATGAACATCTTCAAGTGTATTAAGATGTGAGACAAGATGTGCTACTCCACAGTCTAAGATGGTACTCTATTAGTTACTGTGCATGTTAAATAAATGTTAATGCTACAAATGCTTTTCAGAGGCATAGTTATATTTTATGTTTATATATTTCCTTTATCGCCAACATTCAGAAACTCTTGTTTTGCTTTTAGACTTTAACAACCTGTATGTTGATGAGTCATGCATCCACATTGATGCGCTGGGTGGAATGTTGGCTAAAACAGACTTGTTGGTACAAGTTTCCAGTAAGGTCAGTGTCATTCATATAAACATCAGGTAGCGTAGTGCCATGGGCCTGTTCGAAATTAGCTGTTCGTTTAGTGGTTGAAATAATGATCACGGTCCCGGTTGTCAATGGGGAGAGTAATTCATTTATTTATTGCAGCATACTGTCAATGATGTTACAGACTAGATCTTGCTCAGTCTTACAAACTCGATCTTACCATCTCATTCTCACAGAAGCACTTCTACAGGTCCGAAACTGAAACATTTAAGTTAATTTGAGTCCCCAAACCAACATGGTCACTGGTGTGTCTGTGTTTTTTTGGGAAATTAGTTTCAATGTCCAATGCTGATTGAATCAAATGAAAGAAAGGATGAAAACCATATTAATGCTATTGTCACTCATATAAACCTTTGTTTTGTTGATGCTTGTCCAGTCCTGCCATTATGAATCTCTTCCTCCACAATGTGCCAATTGAGGGGCAATTGACTGTTAACCTCCTTAAACATAAAGGAATAATTCTTCAACTCACAGGTCTATGAGTAACATCAACCACAATTTGACTGTACACTTTTTACAACATCATTTTTTCCAGCTGGTTCTGAATACTTGTTTACAGTAATGTTATTTTAGTTGAATATGTTATTTAGAAACGTACTGTCTCCCAACTGAACAAAAGCTGACAGATATTGGCCACAAGGGAGGCCTGTACTCTGTCAGGTAACACACTTCACATTTGTAAACTTTATAACTCCCCTCTTGTGCCAGATAACGTATTTCCCAATTTTAAGTTTATCCCTCCCAAAACCTCGGCTGGAAAAAAATACATCCCATTTGTAAACTTGTCTGAGAGGCTCCCCAGCTGCTGCTCAGGGAAGAGGTTGAAATAGCAAGAACAGAAGCTATGCAGGGGGCATCAGGAGAGAATAAAGCTACCCCCCAGCTCCACAGGACCCAAAATGTGAATACAGAAGGTAGAAGGGGCCAGCAAGGGTTTGAACCAGAGCCCAGACCTCCCAAACACCCACCAGGGCAATGCAGCCACAGCATGCAGCGAGGTCCAAAACCCTGTCTCAGACATTTGGAGCACGGACACCTGATTGTTATCAAATGGCTTTTTACTCACTGAGATGGTACTATTTCTCATTTTGGAAGTGTACCAACAGTTTTTCTTCATCCGTCTAGAATGCTTCCAGGACCCAAGGACTTTAAACAGAGAATTTAAAAAGGCCAGAATAAATAGTACCTACAATACAGTATTTGAAACCAGCCTGGAATATTTATGCATCCCTTTTAAATAATTTCTAATAATCGCATTTCCCCGGCTCTTCATGAAGGTATGACTAGACAAAGTCTCATCATTTAAAAGGCATCATAGGGACTATGGCAGAGTATAGCTCAAACATATTTGGGTTTAACTGATTGTGTTCTGGGAAATGTTTGGAGTGTTATATGGAGATGTAGTTTTAACACATACTGCTGATCTTAAATTATGAACTGTGACCTTGAAATCAGCCTTATAACACGCAATATCCTAACCACCGTTTTGGAGTACATTTCACTGTTAAGTTCATCCTTTTGGCAACATTTTGACAAAAGTGTGTGTTACCAGCCACAACATTTTGCTCTTAAAACATGTATTGGAACATGTTTACCCTTCTTGGGGTAGTCAACCCATGCACCAAATGTCAATGAAGTGCTGCTTTCGACTTTCCTCCCAGTTTCCCACCATGTGTTCATCTGGCAGGAAAAGGTGTCAGTAGAAACTCCACAACATTGGAATTGGTGATGCTATTACCAATGCTAGTAATAATGATAATAACAGAATTAAGGTCATTTAAGTGACAATTGAACCGTGGGAAAACATCTGCCTACCATGTTTGCACCCATGCGGGCTGCTCATGACAGCTACAGTGGCCGAGTTAGCGTTAGTTACCACAGTAACAACAGTGCCTAGGCGGAGTTAGGCTTTGGTATATCGTCTAGAGGTTCACCTACAGATGTTGTATGTTTTTCTAAATTAAATAAAAATGAAAGTCAAGCAATTTTTCTTTTTTTCTGTGTTCATTTTAAATAGGTAATATACAGTGCGTATAGAAAAGATACGATTTGTTGCTTTGCAGCCTGAAATGAAGACAGACACAGTTTTTGTTTCATTCAGCTGTATTTACTCAGTGCAACTTATTACATCCAAGTGAAAGATTTAACAGAAAAAAATAAAAAAGTAAAAAAACAATCACTGAGTTGGAAAAAGGATCACCCGCTTGTTTCAGTATTTTGTTGAACCACCTTTTGCGTTAATTACAGCCTGTTGGGATATGTCTCTACTAACTTTGCACATCAAGACATTGCAATATTTGACCACTCTTCTTTGCAGAACTGCTCAAGTTCAGTTAAATTTGAAGGTGACCGTTTGTAGACTGCTGATTTTCAATGGGGTTTAAGTCTGGGCTCTGACTAGGCCATGGAAGGACATTCACCTTTTTCTCCTTCAACCACTGTGTGGTCAGTTTTGCTGTGCGCTTTGGGTCATTGACATATTGGAAGGTAAATCTTCTTCCAATTGACAACTTTCTGGCAGAGAGCAGCGATGTGATATTGTTGTCACATGCACCCAATGACCACTCTTGGTAGGCTCTATGTATAATTATGGAATGTCATAATTTGATGTTTATTATTAATAATCAACTTCTGCATTAATAATTGTACCATACGTCCAATTATCGTTAACTAACATGTCTTTATAATTCTGTCAGCTTGGTCTATTTTTGTTTTCATAGATAAAACTATCAGCTGTTTAAAGTAGGACTGAGCTGGAAGACAGCTCAGTGATGTTGGGTTGAACTCCACTACATGATGTACCAATGAACGAAACAATTATTCAATTGAACGTTAAAACTGAACCAGTCAGTCAATCACAGTCCATCTTTTCAAGCAAATTTATGTGTTAATCATGACAATAAATAATAAACTAACTACATTCATTATTGTGGCTTGCGTCCAGTTATAAATATGTCTATGTAATGCTCATGACCTGATCTATTTTTTTGCACATCACTAGTGTAAATGTTTCAATACATCAAATTCATCAAAACTGCCAGCTACACAATAATCAAATCTGGTCAATTTCAGCTATGGCCTATAACAGCCTGATCTCAGTTTGGGACTTCTCTCTAGTAGTCATACTCTACAGAAGATTAACCAAAACTCAATACTAACTACTTGCTAGCTGTATTTTAAAAACAAATGCCATGCACACATTTTTTATGAATCGTTTCTGTGGGTGCTGTAAACGATTCTTTTGAATGACCAGATTAGTTTCACTCAGATTCATTTCATTTATATGAGTCAGTGATGTACATAGCCGCACCCCCTAGTGGTGAATGAATGCTCATCGTTCAAAAGAGCAGGAGAGTAATATTTTCTGCTTAAGCAAATGCTCAATGAATGATTTTAACTGTTTATCCATAATATAAAAATCAACTACTAAATTACTGTTTTAGGCCTACCATGAGATCAATTATCTGTAACAAACGTGTCTTTATAATTCTACTGGCTGGGTCTAGTTTTCTTTGCGAACATAAAACTAACAGTGCATTCAAATGTTGGGTAGAAGTCCATAGCTAGACGTTTAACTGACCTAAACAATTGTACAATTGAACGATAAAACTTAAACAGTCTTTTTTACTGAAGCAAACACTCATGGTATCATTTCATATGGTTATAATGAAAATAATACATAACTTCTACCAATTCATTATTGTTCCATTATCCGTTCCAAATATGTCTTTATAATGCCGCCAGCTTGAGCTATCTGTGAATGTACGGTATAAAGGAGAGTAGGCTACTAAGCTGGAGGACAACAAATTCAGATCTTCATGTGGAACTCCGCTGCCAGACATTTAAAAGAAACAATTGTTCAATTGAACAATAAAACTGAACGAGTCAGTCGTTCACAGGTCTTTTCTACTTAAGAAAACACTCAATTTATAATATTTTAGCGAACCACCCGGACAGCTGGAAATGGGTGTTCATCATGTCTGTCAACTGCCTGTCTGCCGACCACAGGAATGCTTGTCTGCTGCCGTGCATAGTTGTGGAACTGAGTAATAGGAGCAAGTAGCCTGGAAACAAACAATAAAAACAACCACAATATATTACATATAGATACAGTGGGGTGAACAAGTATTTGATACACTGCAGATCTTGCAGGTTTTCCTTCTTAAAAAGTATCTAGAGGTCTGTAATTTTAACCATAAGTACTCTTCAACTGTGAGAGATGGAATATAAAACAAAAACCCCCAAAATCACATTGTATGACTTTTAAATAATTAATTAGCATTTTATTGCATGACTTAAGTATTTGATCCTTCAGAAAAGCAGAACTTAATTTTTGTTACAGAAACCTGTGTTTGCAATTACAGAGATTATATGTGTCCTGTAGTTCTTAACCAGGTTTGCACACACTGCAGCAGGGATTTTGGCCCCCTGCTCCATATAGACCTTCTCCAGATCCTTTAAGTTTCGGGGCTGTCGCTGGCCAATACGGACTTTCAACTCCCTCCAAAGTTTTTCTGTTGGGTACAGGTCTGGAGACTACCTAGGACACTCCAAGACCTTGAGATGCTTATTATGGAGCCACTCCTTAGTTGTCCTGGGTGAGTGTTTTGGGTCGATGCTGAACGACCCAGCCACGACCCATCTTCAATTCTCTTACTGAGAGAAGGAGGTTATTGAAGGTTGAAGGTGGACTCACGAATACCTACTGCTTCTGCAAGAACGGCAAAAATGGCTCGGCCTAAAGAGAAGTGGCAAGGTTGTTGATGTCGTTTCTATGGATATGTTGAAGCCATTTCTATGGAAGTAATAATATTTTGAGTTTATTTTGTAAGACCTGGGAAAACCTGTGTTGCAAATGGAATGTACACATTGGAATGTGAACAGTTGACCAGTGATTTAGAATAATGTAATTTGATTGGCTGTTAGATTTTATATAAAAGAAATAGAACCCTGCGAAACAGCTAGAAGCCACTGGACTTTGGGGCAACACAGTCTTTTGACCTGCACAGAATCACAGTTAATTTGTTAGAAAAGTAAAGATCCTAAGTTTTTATACATTGTTTCTACACCAAGAATACGCACTTGATTCCTGGTTTTAAGAGCCCTAGAATCCAGCACTTGACTAATACTTGTTCTTTTAATTTTGTTGCCAAACACAATAAGATCAGTTTTATCTTTGTTTAATTGTAGACAATTTTGGTTCATCCAGGGATGTGCTCTATAAAGTGACATAGAGAGTCTATTGAGCTGTTTTCATACAGTTCGAGAGACATATATTTGAGTATCATCGGCATAGCTGTGGTAGTTATTGTTGTTGTTCTGTAGAATCTGGCCCACAGGTAGCATATAGAGATTAAACAGAAGCGGTTCGAGAACTGATCTATGTGGAACTCCACATGTCATAGCCACCCTATTAGATTCATGATTACCAATGGTGACAAAGTAACTCTGGCAATCTAGATAAGACTAAAACAGAATACCAGACATCGATGAATTGCTGGATTTGGTTAGGGGATCTTCTTCGTTCTCCTCGCTAGACCCCCGCAGTGGCAACTGGAAAGTCACCTATATAGAACTCATTCAAAAGCATGTAAAACAGTGAGATGGAATTCCTTTAACACAACGACAGTTTATTATGTTTGCAAGCAGAGACAGACAGACACTAACAGAAGATCAGTGAAAGTCTGTACAGCAAAAAAAAACATTTTTGTATATGTAACAAGGTGCGATAATATGTGATCACAAAATAACTGACACATCAATACATGTTGACCTGATCTAAACCAGTTAGGCTTATTCCTCTCATTCACACCTTCTTGCCCTTACAAAAGGAGGTCTTTCTAAGCTGCACCTTAGAGACATTTCACTGGTCACTTTGTTGCTATGATTTCTCTCTCTCTCTCTCTCTCTCTCTCTTAATAAAACTGATATTGTGGTATATATTATTTTGGTCTCTGTCTCACCTGCTTTAATGAGTTTCTGCTAGGTGTACTTGACATGTCTATCACACCCTTCACCTGTCCCACTAGATAATTTACTAGACAGTCCCTTCACCTGTCCCACAAGATAATTTACTTGGCAGTCCCTTCGCCTGTCCCACTAGATAATTTACTAGGCAGTCCCTTCACCTGTCCTAATAGATAATTTATTTGGCAGTCCCTTCACCTGTCCCACTAGATAATTTACTAGACGGTCCCTTCACCTGTCCCACAAGATAATTTACTTGACAGTACTTTCACCTGTCCCACTAGATCATTTACTGGACTGTCCCTTCATCTGTCCTACTAGGTAATTTACTAGACAGTCCCTTCACCTGTCCTACTAGATAATTTACTAGACAGTCCCTTCACCTGTCCTAGTAGATAATATACTAGACAGTCCCTTCAACCTGTCCCACTAAATAATTTACTAGGCATTTAGTTCAGCCAGTTCTCCCTGGCTATGTTGGGTCATTGTTTGTTTGCGGTCTGCTCCTGTTTCATGTTTGCTCCTGTTTCATGTGTGCTCCTGTTTCATGTTTGCTCCTGTTTCATGTTTGCTTCTGTTTCATGTTTGCTCTTGCCCGTGCGCCTAGTTTTAGTTTGTTCTGTTGTTTGTAGTGCACGGCACTCAGTTTTGTTTTTGCACTATTAAAGGATTTACCCTGCAACCCTGACAATTAAAGAGCTGTAATACCTTAACCCGTCCTCCAATATGGATGTTAATACCCTGAAATTAAACCTGAGGATACTGCACTTTCACCCATATTGATTATTTAAAATGCAAATTGAATATATTTTGATAAAATGCCTAAATAACCAAACTTGTGTCAGTGTCCAATTCTTTCAGGACCCCCCTCCCCATCATGTACAAACCACACAAACCCCCCCCTCCCCCATCATGCACCACACTTGGGTTGGACAACTCATCAAATGATAATCTAAACTGTGATTTAGACATATTTTAATCACATTTTCTGTGATATCTAAAATGTCTTGAATAAGACACGTCACCAGAGATGAAAGGGCGTTGTCCGCCAGTCATCAGTTTATTCAATGTGGGTGGTCTATTGACACGAATGATGTGCATTCTGAGTCATTTCAGTGAATCGACTGCTCCCATGAGACGGTTTAATTGGCAGGTGCCAATTAAACAACTCTTCATATAAAATACTCTTCAAACAACTCTTCATATAAAATACTTAAACAGCCTCTGCAGAACAATGAAGCAACTGCAAATCTCCAATATAGAGGCTAAAAAGTATGCTAGACGTATGTAAGACATTAAATTCATTTATCTGTCCTAAACATCAGATAGGCAGTTGTTTTTCTACTGCCGTTACCCTTTAGGACAAAGCATGTGGAAAATAAAGTTGCGCTACCTTATCTGGAAATAAATGTTGATTCAGTTTGCCAATTAGTTTCCAATATTCACCAAAAAGTGCAGTTCAAAACAGTTGATAATTTGTCAATAGTCAGGCCTCGATGTTATTCACAGAAAACATCCGTGTTAGGTTAGGTTTTAAGTATTTTATCCCTTAATTGTATACAAAAACACACAGAAGAGTCGGCCACAGACTGAGAAATATATTCCACCTGGAAAATGAATTAAACACCTGTTTGTTACCAGTACTCTCAGCTGGGTCCCTGATCACTGTCCCTGTTTCAGTTCCTCTTCTGGTGTGTCTTGTCGGTCTTTGTTTTGGCCTAAATGTAACATTTATGTTGTAGTTTTTGCAAC
>JACXGJ010017888.1:0-10738 GCA_016801105.1 Esox niger
GCAGGGAGGAACCACAGGGCCGGGAGGAACCACAGGCTGGTTGGCCAATTTTCAATGCTAGCTGACACAGTTCGCCACGACAACCAATGCCCAGCATGCAAGCGTATTGCTAGCAGGGTGAGCAACCCTTGTCCTTTGCAGCCATGTGCAGTGGAGACATATTCCAGAATGCAGTGATCCACTGCTTGGACAGCTGTTTGGCAACATGGACAAGGAGCCAGTCCCATGAGGCCGTAGCTGATTGGCAACATGGACAAGGAGCCAGTCTGTGCATGCATTTACAGAGCACTTAGTGGGCGCTAACTCTGGAATTGCTGATAATGGAAATTGTACCGGGGGGCTGAATGGAGATCAGCAACATGCTTAATCGCCTTGGATTCAGGAGAGTGGAAGATCACGAATCCCTGATGCAAATGCCTTACCTTCCCCTGGGCATTGCTGGGCAATTCTTATTGTCCATTGGGTTTCCTTGTCAATGGTCAGGCTCAAACCTAGACTTGGATGATCATCTTGGTGCAACAAAAGTGTAGCGTGAACCTGGAAGGTCCAAAAAAAATTGTTATCAGTGTTGCCAATAACATATTTGTCTAGCTGTAGTACCTCCAGAAGGTTCAGGTTGAATGAAGAACATCTTTGTCAAGCTGTAGTACCTCCAGAAGGATCAGGTTGAATAAAGAACATCTTTGTCAGGCTGTAGTACCTCCAGAAGGATCAGGTTGAATAAAGAATGTGAAACTCTAGGTTTCCTGCATGTACTGTTGACCATATCACAAATGAAGATATATAGAATATAGACTTTTCAACGTTGAGAAACAGTGTACAGATACTTAGCTAAATGTTATCCTGATCAATGGTATTCCATCCTTTGAATCTGAAGCAAGTTGGATCCTTAATCAAACCTACTATTTCTGGTTTGGCAATTGTGGCTGTGGATCTTTGGTCAGCTGACTGTTTGATTCACTTCATTTCTGTTGGTCTGTCTTCTGAATGCCTTTACATCTGGATCGGGCAGTAGGAGCTTGCAAGGAAATATATGATCCAAGATCTGTATCACACAACACAGTTCCTCCTTTCTGTGCAGAGGCAGAGACTTAAAATTGTATAACTAGTGGGGTGAGATAGAAGGAGAGGAGTTGTCGTGGGAATAAGATATATTTTGATCTGTTGAGTTGTTTGTTCACTCTCACATTACCGGAGTCTAGGTCATCAGTAGAATGCCAAGGTGTGCTTGTGCCCTGCTCAGTGCTACTAAAAACAACCCACTACTCTCCTCCTGACAGCTTATTGCTCCAGGATGCCTTTTGCTCTTGGTTGTTGATAGGATGGTCCTTCAGAGGGCTTCTTCCTCATGGCTACTGCTTGTCCTTCCCCAGTGTAGATTGGTTTGTCCTTCAGAGAGCTATTTCCTGTTGGCTTTTGCCTGTCCTCACGCAGTTTTGATTTGCTGGTTACACTCAAGCCTTTTCTGTATACGCTGGGTCAGATATGACCTTGCAGGTTAGATGATACTCAGTGGCAACAGATTTTGGATATAGGATAATATTTTAAATATATCCCAAATCATATTTTAAGCACGGTATATATAGGTATAGTTTAATAAATATCCTCTATAAATCATATTCGCTACACATTATATTTAGTTGAGGATGGGTCCGTTCAGCATTCATCTCTTTCTTCCACCTGTCTGCTTTTTGTCTGGTTTGAGATATTGCTACATTAATCTTGCATAGCCATATTCTAACATTGTTTCAAATGGCCGTTATCCACTGGCATAATACGTGGGAGTACTGCTTAGCTAGCCAGTTTTATGATGTTTCCACTGTAGATATGTGATCAGCAACAGTGGTCAGGACTGAAGAAGTACTGTACTGTTGATAAGGAACTGGAAAGGTTTATTGGAACATTTGCAATGGATACAAAACACAGCTGGCTTTCTGTGTGAAGCGACAAATATAAATAATAAACCACCAGTACGCAGTAGAGAGGGACACCTTGTTTGACCCTTTGATTAGAACAGAACATGCATGTGAAACATTCCCATTTACTGCCACACAAGACAGAATGTATTTTCCTTTGGGGGATATAAAGCATGCATCTGAAACATTTTGGATACATATCCAACACAATTAAGATCAAATTCTTCCTAATCTCTGACCTGTGTTGGACTGCATCTGGTCAATACCTCAATATTATATCATCATCATCTACCACCTATCCTTTCAGACTTGTATTGGGCATTATTCTGCTGCAGTCTGTCTCTCCTCTCCACTCCTCTTCTCCTCTCCACTTCTCCTCTTCTCCTCTCCTCTTCTCTCCTCTCCTCTCCTCTTCTCCTCTCCTAACTAACCTCCTTCACTGATCAGAAAAACTATGAGATTTTGCGGCTTGACACACTTCTCCCCTCAAATGGAACCAGATTCATTTTATATTATTCCACATGTTGACCTGAATAGAACAAATTGGGAGCAAAAACATGTTTTATTGGGTACCTACTGAGACATAAAATACATGTCATCACTACAGTTTACCTCAGAACAGCAGACACTTTACATATCATTATATAACCAGTAGCAATATATTCTCGGTAGCTCACAATATTCATAGAAATGGACACACACCCATGAACACAAACATCCACATTCAGGACCTTAAGTCATTTCATTAAGCCTCCGTGATTAAAATTTAAAGGCATGATTTAGGCTCTTTTAAAATGTACTAGAGATTTGGGGATAAATTGATAATTTACATAACATTTACCTAGCATGCAGATTAACTGTCCAATTCACCCTGCAACAGGAAGCAAATGACTGAGATGGGGGCTTTGTTAATGTTCTTCCTTCGTAGCTCTGAAGTACTGTAAATGTCACTGTAGCCATTAGCCAGTTGGGCTAAGTGGGACATTGCAAAGGTTTTCAATTAGAAGGCCTAAGCAAGCAGGTTGTCTTCTTAACCATATTAAAGTTTTTCTCGACTGCACAAAACTGGTTCATGTAGCATAAATCCCATACCCTTACATTATTTTGAAAAACAAACAGACACACACACACACACACACACACACACACATTTCCCATAACCATAAATGATCAGAACCCAGATGCAGAGTGACCTGACCCAGACCTGAGATGATCAGAACCCAGATGCAGAGTGACCTGACCCAGACCTGAGATGATCAGAACACTGATGCAGAGTGATCTGAACCAGACCTGAGATGATCAGAACACTGATGCAGAGTGATCTGACCCAGACCTGAGATGATCAGAACCCAGATGCAGAGTGACCTGACCCAGACCTGAGATGATCAGAACCCAGATGCAGAGTGATCTGACCCAGACCTGAGATGATCAGAACACTGATGCAGAATAACCTATATATTTGATGCATTTGGAAATAAAGCTTTAAGAAATTGGGTATTATATTTCTAATAAGTTTTGTCAGTGTGACAGTTCTAAGTTCAGGTTTTTTTTAAGTTCAGCATATGGAGCAGAATTCTCTTAATCACTAACGTAATTAATTACAGTCCTGTAAGTTCAAAAGTGGTCTGAATTAATCCCTCAGTGTGTAACAAACAGTGATATAGTCTATGTTTTTAACCACATGTGTGTGTTGTCTGACGGCAAACTTTGAAGTGAGACCCAGAAGTTAGACGTTTGTACTGCTGGGAGTGAGTTGGTAAAATCTGAGTAAATTGTGAGTTGTTCCAGGAATTTTGTCTAGGCAATTGAGAAAAACTGTAAAGATTTTAATAATGTAACCAAACCATACAGTACAACAAATCTTGTTGTACTGAGCTACACACAACAAAGCTACACACATCACATAAGTTTCAAGACCAAAGCTCTTCAACAATAAGCAATAAAAAACAAATTAGTAACCTACCCCTGGCATTCAGAAAGCACAACTTTCCAATTTTCATCAAACCAGATTTAATTTCTATCAGTGCCATCCGAACAATTGACAAAAAGACGTACCACATTGGTATAAGTGAATAAGGGTGTATTTGTCAATTTGTACACAATCTATGCTTAAGTTTGTTACAACAGCAAAATCCAATCAGTAACAACATACATTTATAATGCAGTCATTCAGCTATGTACCTATTAAGCCTAAGTCTAATAACAACCCATTTATATTTATTATGAGAATATGAGATTATGATCGTAACTGACTGGTGTTGTGAATGTGATAGTAACTGACTGGTGTTGTGAATGTGTGTTGTGAATGTGATAGTAACTGACTGCTGTTGTGAATGTGATAGTAACTGACTGGTGTTGTGAATGTGTGTTGTGAATGTGATAGTAACTGACGAGTTGTAAATGTGATCGTAACTCAGGATAAGACAACATTATTTGGGAGAGAGTTTGGAGTTCGATTTTCACTTGGCAGTTACTTTGATTTACTGCTTTTTAACATAAGACGTGATTAGAGAAATTAGCTTCCCAATAATAGTGTTTACAGCTGAATTATTTGTTTATGCCAACCAGATCCAGAAGTACTATGAGTCCCAGGAAACAGGTTACCTCTTCCTCTCCTGGGACTGGACACACACACACACACACAGAGACACACAGAGACACACAGAGACACACAGACAGACAGGCAGACAGAGACACACAGACAGACAGGCAGACAGAGACACACAGACAGACAGGCAGACAGACACACACAGACACACACAGACAGATAGGCAGACAGAGACACACAGACAGACACACAGACACACAGACAGACACACACACACTGACAGGCAGACAGACACACACACACACTGACAGACAGACAGACACACGGACAGACAAATACAGAGAAGCTCTATGGATCCTAGGAAACATGATGAACCTTCCCCTCCTGTAACACCATAATGATTACAAAGTAAGAAAAACACCCTTCTCTTGTTGGACCAGGTAAGTCTCACTAAGGACACATTATTACATTCAGAAATGACCTGGGAACCATTTGGGTTAACTGCCTAACTCAGGGAATTTTCACCTTCTTGGCTTGGAGATTATAACCAGTGATCTTTCATTTATTGGCCCGGTTCTCCTGAACTCAAGGCTGATAGATTCTTTTTTATAGCTGACAACCACAATCACAAACAGACACCTTTTTCTTCAGTGAAACTTCCAGTAGGGCTTTAAATTAATTCATAGGCACAAGGCATTCAAGCCCAAACACATATTGCAGCTTATTCCACTTCTGTGCAGGAAAGAAAGTAAAGGCGCTTTACCTACCCAGAGGCAGTCCTTGTGGTCTTGTGTTATAATTAATTGTTTTAACTGTAATATGTGATGAGAGATATGCCGGAGGTTTCCGCAGGAGTGCCTAGTAAATTAGTCCTAAATTGTTCCCGAGTTATAAACGGAAGGGCTCAGTGTTAGACAGAGACTGATGGTTATACTGTGTCTGCTTGTATATACTGTAGATGATATCTCCATAATCCAAAACAGACAAAGAACGGTCTTGGGCAACGTTCTCCTATCAATGGGATAGGCAGGTTGTATTTCTGTGAAGGAATCCAGTATTGTTTTTCTATTTCTTAAGAAACTTGTTTCAATCTGTAATGTATCATCAAGCGAAATAACATGATATTTATGGGGGAACTTGTTAAATTTGTGAGATGTCCCAAGCAGTAACTTCATATAATGATTTTCAAAATTTCAGACAACAGCTTGGTGTGTGGAAGCTGCAGCAGAATACAATATAATAAACACCAGAGAAAATGTCATTTATATCCAGCATGAACAATAAAGGACATGAAATTCACCCCTGAGGAACCTCTTAGCACACTTCTGGAAAATCAGATTACACCCCTTTTGTAACAAAAGCCTGAGTTCCATCACAAAGATTATCCTGAGACCATCAGCAGACATCTCCACGGGAACTAAGGACATCACCTTACTAATTAAATAATTACGATCACCTGGGTCAATAGCCTTTGACATGTCAATAAACTAGTCAAGCAAAATTCATTATCTAAGGCTCTGGTCGTTTATAACCACTGTCATTGCAGTCAGTACAGTCTGCGATTGAAACAGCATAGCTCTATATTCACCAGCGATTATCTGAGCATTTAAAATGTGGACATAGTTGTCAAGGTTACTAGAGTCTGTGCCCTTATTTAGTGGCGAAACATTAGCAGCTTTCCATACTTTAGGATTAACTCTAGAGATTAGAGTTAGATTAAAAATATCGACCTCTGAGCCAGCTATAAATGGTGCCACACAAACAAGTAAACCTGGAAGTGTGTTTTCAGAGGAGTTATTATTTTTGGTGGTAGGTTTTGGCTCCCAGATTTCTGTGTGTCTCAGCACACCCAATGACACTGCTGTTACCATGCGTACTCTGAGAGTTATGGGCTGAAAAAATACAGTTATTTTCACATTGCCCTGCTTCACATCGGGGCAGCGTTAACTAGAGCATTGCATAGGTAGCCAACGAGATGTAGCAATCTTTCCAGTTCAACTTTAGATTAAACGACCCAGCCCTCGGTATCCCCTAAAGATGTTTTATTTGAGTAGACCCTAAAACCCGTGAAGGGACTTTATTCCCTTCCAGTCATTCACCAGTCAATCATTTCAGTATGTTACATGAGGGCTACACTAATGTAATCCTCTGATTTGAATCACGCTTCACACACATTTCTCCTGTACATGTGTTTATTTACCTTGCAGCATTTTACGTCATGCTCATCTATCCACATGGGGGATGTGTCCCTATCCGCCGGGTGATGTCTGTTAAAACTGTTACTGTTTCTCGTAGCACACAGCCGGGGAATGTTAACCGGTTCCCCACTGTGAATATGTGGAAGACAGCCAGGGGAACTGGATGAAAACATACAAGCTGGGTTTGGGATCTACACCATTTTGTCTGATAGGGACTCTCACTGATTCTCACAACACAATGCTGGCATATCTCGACACAGGCTTCTGTTATCCATGTCACTTCTTGCAGGGAGCTCCCCACAGGCAGTCACATCACAGGTAGGTGTCCCAATAGGCAGAGTCACATCTCAGGTAGGTGTCCCAATAGGCAGAGTCACATCTCAGGTAGGTGTCCCAACAGGCAGAGTCACGTCTCAGGTAGGGGTCCCAACAGGCAGAGTCACATCTCAGGTAGGGGTCCCAACAGGCTGAGTCACATCTCAGGTAGGGGCCCGGGCAGGGTCCGCGTGAGGGGCCCGGGCAGGGTCCGCGTGAGGGGCCCGGGCAGGGTCCGCGTGAGGGGCCCGGGCAGGGTACGCGTGAGGAGCCCGGCCCCTTATTTTGGGTGTCCTTTGACATAAGATGAAATGTTTCATGGATCTCTTTGCCCGCGGCTCAGTCGCAGTTTGACAAAGGTTTTGGCACCTATGCGGGTGGTTGGTTCCTGTGAGATTCAATCTGTAGGTGCAGGTCACATCCCTGAAACTTTAGCTACATGATGGGGGTCAAGGGAAGTACCTTGAGCTCAACAGGTTATTCCTGGTGAAACTCTCCTGTCAGGATAGGACTGTCATATTAATGGTCTGCTTCAGGAGGGTTTCGGGTTGGGTTCCTATGGGGAGATTTACTGGAAAGGTTAAGAATATGTTGTTATAGCAAGTTAGTTTAAGAGCTATTTGGGCAGGGCCATTTATTCTCTTCTGTTAAGTTAATCAGCTGCAATTGCTGCCGGGTCATGTGGGAATTGCTGCCGGGTCATGTGGGAATTGCTGCCGGGTCATGTGGGAGTTGCTCCTGGGTCATGTGGGAATTGCTGCCGGGGCATGTGGGAATTGCTGCCGGGGCATTTCCCTATGTTGTCTCTATCAGAACCTTTGGAGCCTGCAGATCTTACTATTGTTCACTACAAAGCTGCTATGCTCACGGCTCAGGCTGGGGTTAAACAAAGCCGTCGCTAAAATGTGATATTACATAATAAGGAAAGGGAGAAAATCAGGGTGTTACAGTGAATGAGTAGATGTGTCCAAACTTTTGATTGTTACTGTTCATTTAAATGACCCAAATGTATTGATATTGGGATCATTCTTAATGAAAAAAGAATGTTAATTCAAGCCCTTCTTTGACCCAACACACAGCTCACTCAACCAGGATGCAGCAGAACCAGAATCTACTGCTTTGAGGACTGCGCGTCCACCGGCTTGTGGAGACGCAGGAGCAAATCGAGACAAGGAACCGCGTTTTGACATCGCCCCTAAGTGGTGGTGAGCTAATTGGCTCTGCCACATGTGACGCCTGGGTGTTGATGATATGCCACAACCGGGAATTGAACTCCACGCCTCAATGGCAGGGATTTACTGCTGTACACAAATCAATGTCGTTCTGTATTGTATATTTTGGAATTTATTGTTCCTCATATCCTTCTGGATTGTTTTCCCTGTTGCTGTTATTTGTGTCACAGTGTATTTTTGGAGTCTGTTGTTT
Source organism: Esox niger (assembly GCA_016801105.1). Taxonomy (NCBI): domain Eukaryota; kingdom Metazoa; phylum Chordata; class Actinopteri; order Esociformes; family Esocidae; genus Esox; species Esox niger. The sequence continues at coordinate 8,403 of JACXGJ010017888.1, forward strand.
TCTCTCATAATATTTATTATGCCTGTAAGTGACGTTGCTGGTAGGAGGCTGGACACAGGCGCAGGGAGAACAGGAAGCCTTTAATGAAAATAACTAACTAATAACATAAAAAACTAAAACAAGCTCAGAACAGAACAACATCACAAATAGAAAATAATCCAAGACCAATAGCGAAAAGAAACACCAGGTGAAGGAGAAACATACCCAAGGACGTGGTCAGGAACACAGGAGAGAGCAGTGACAACAAACAGGAGTCCGTGCTCCCAATCAGGGAGAAAGTACGTAGGACCTCACTGGTACAGCTGGCCTGCCAGGAGGTGACAGATGTCCCCTCCCAAAAATATAAAAACATCAAAAGAATATTTCCATATCATTTTTTACATAACTACTGATTCGTTTGGGCCAGTATTATAACTAAGTTTGGCCAAATAAGACGCCGACCGAGGGCGTTCACACGCAGGCCGAGGTCGTTCACACGCCGTCCGAGGTCGTTCACACGCCGACCGAGGGCGCTCACACGCCGACCGAGGGCGCTCACACGCCGACCGAGGGCGCTCACACGCCGACCGAGGGCGCTCACACGCCGACCGAGGGCGTTCACACGCCGACCGAGGTCGCTCACACGCCGACCGAGGGCGTTCACACGCAGACCGAGGGCGCTCACACGCCCACCGAGGGTCGTTCACACGCAGACCGAGGGCGTTCACACGCAGACCGAGGTCGTTCACACGCAGACCGAGGGCGTTCACACGCCGATCGTGGGCGTTCACACACCGACCGAGGGCGCTCACACGCCGACCGAGGGCGCTCACACGCCGACCGAGGTCGTTCACACGCAGACCGAGGGCGTTCACAAGCCGACCGAGGTCGTACACACGCCGACCGAGGGCGTTCACATGCAGACCGAGGGCGTTCACACGCCGACAGAGGTCGTTCACACGCCGACCGAGGGCATACAGACGCCGACCGAGGGCGCTCACACGCCGACCGAGGGCGCTCACACGCCGACCGAGGTCGTACACACGCCGACCGATGGCGTTCACTCGCCGACCGAGGTCGCTCACACGCCGACCGAGGTCGCTCACACGCCGACGAGGGCGTACACACGCCGACCGAGGGCGTTCACACGCCGACCGAGGGCGCTCACACGCCCACCGAGGGCGTACAGACGCCGACCGATGGCGTACACACGCCGACCGAGGGCGCTCACACGCCGACTGAGAGAGCAATGACCCTGTGATCATCCATCTGTTTGGATGATACTTGTTTTAATTTCCTTTGAAAGACTAAGTGGTGCTTAAAGGCTCCTTCCAGCATCCATAACATCCCACATGGGCCTCTACCCCAGAAACAGGCAGCTGTACACGGGTCTGTACCCAGCAGGACTGGTATAGTGGGTACCCCCGGGTCCCAGGAGAGAGCATCCCCATGGTTCCCGGGACTCTGGCCCGTGGAGGGAACGCAACTGTTGTCACGGGGCAAGAACAGTCATGTAACATACGGAAGCCACCGCAAACGCGGCCATCGGGGAAAGAGCTGTGCTGCAGACGCTCTGTAATGGAGCACGACACAAACAACACAGGGCTCCCAGCGAGGTTTCTGTCATGAACATTTACGGCCAACACTGTTGAACTAGCCACAGTGCTTCCGAGGAGAAGCAGTCAGAAGGTGGGGAGGTCTCTGATGGTGGGATACTCCCTGCCAACGTGCAGCAATGCCTACACTCGGTCGTTTGCAATTTTCCTGCCCAGGTATTTCAACCTGGTGGCAGATAGTCTTTTAACTCTTGGTGGTGGACTGTTGGGCTAGCCGAGGGAAAGTCATGGGGGGTCGTGACAACCCCAATATTACAGGCAGGTCAATGTAACTCATGTGGAAAATAGTGAAAATCCCAGGAACATTTGATCCTGACCCCCTCAACGTTCAATACAAACACAATGGATCTCATTTCTTGTTGGTGTTAAACACAGCAACATGCTGAGCCATGGAAACGGATGGTGCTTGCCTTTCTGGATCGGATTGCTTAGCGAGCTGTACTCTTTCATTATTGGACGTGCCCAAGCAGTCATGCTGTAAGTCAGTCTTTTTCCTGATCTTTCTGATGGCGAAGGTTTGCTGTTGTATGTGTCCTCTGGTCATTGGTAGTTTCTAGTGTTTTGCAGGCTATATAAAAATAACACTAGCCCTTTGCAGTGGTTTTCTGATTCACTCTGTGAGTTAGTATTGATCTTCTAAATTAATAGAATCTTAAATTGAACTGCACTCTTAGAATGTGTTTTTGTCATGTATACAACTTGTGTGCATTTGTTGTGTGTGTGTTGGATAGGTATGTGTGT